>JAVJGG010000037.1:2713654-2723925 GCA_035590195.1 Aviceda cuculoides | reverse complement strand
CCGCCCGCCGCGGCTGCTTTCCCGCCCGGGGCGGCGGCGACGGCTCCCTGTGGCCCAGGCGGGGCCAGCCCGGGCGGCCGCTGAGGGAGCTCCCCTGCGGGCGGGCCGGGGCCTCTCTCGGCGTCCGGGAGCCCCGGGACGGAGCGTTCCCGCCGGTAAGGCCCGTCGAGGTGTGAGGGAGCGGGCTGCGGTGCGCTGCCGGCCGAGTTCCTCCTGAGGCAGTGCCGGCCGGACCGAGCCGGGAGGGGCCGTTAAGCTGAGCGGCGGCAGCGAGGTTCTTACTCTGTGGATGGGTTTAATTTTCCAGTCTTCCCCCATCCCCGTTTCACTTTAGTTTCTTTAGGTCGTCGCAGTTCAGTGCCCCTTCGTCGATTATTTTTCCACCTTTTTTCTTTTTTTTTTCCGTATTTTGTACTGATTCGGGGCTTCCCTCAGGAACTGTCGCCGGTTTTATAGTTGTTCACGCATCCCCCGTGCTACGAAAACAGAAGGCCCACAGCGTTTCATCATCACGTCTGTGCTCACGCTCTCCTCGTGCTGAGCCTGGCTTGGTTTTAATTTTCAAGTCCTACATAATAAGCTCTGTGAGAGTGCTAAATGTATAAAAATGGCTCGTGAGACTGAAGCATATCTTGTTTCCTCACGATTTTGTGCTTCCATACGTCTGTCTTCCCAAAGATCACGTTTTATCTTCCTTGGTTTTATGGCTTTCAACATATCCTATTTATGCTGCATACTGTTCTGAGGAAATGGTGCCAGGTCGCATCCAGTCTGAGGCGTTGCCAAGCTAAATTTTATACTTGCACTAAATTTCAAGTGTGATCTGGTCTTTAGACATCACTGGACTCATAACGTCTGCTTGAAACAAACATATGAAAGGATTTGTAACTCTCTGTTACAGAAAACGCAGTTCAATATACACAGTTAAGTCACCATCTATGCAATTGTTTTTGTGATCATAATTAGCATATGATAAATTAGCATGTGTGTGAACCTGGCCATTAAGAATGTTGGAAGGGAGCACCTGAGGCAAGAGAATAATCCTTGTTACTGGTGGCAAATAACAGAAAACTATGCGCGGCGGGTGCCACCATAAAACTGCATCAGACCTCTACTCTTCTGAGCTTTTCTGCATCAAATGACTCAGCCAGCCAGGCCCTTCCTTCTGAGGTCTCCACTCTAAATACTCACTTTCAGAGGAGAAACCGTAGTATGCTAGAAGGAACATGTGTTTACATTAGAAATAATCCCGTTGTAACTAACTGGATTTTTGCTATTCTGAATAATAAGGTCCCAAAGGTCCCAACTATGGCTGGAGTTTGCAGACTTTTGCTTTCTGCTAAGATCGTGATTCAGTACCCAGTAGTGTCTTTGCACTGATTTAACTAGTCATAGATCAGATCATGGACCTTGTTCTTTCCCTAGTAAAAGTATTTTCATTATTAATTGTATTAATAATATACTTATATTAATTGTTATATTAATCTATATTAATTAATATTTATCATCTAAATACTTCATGGCACACAATATAAAGAGCAGTAGATTTGTTGAGTTCACATTCAAAATTCTCTCCTACTGCTTAGGTTAGCAAAAGAGTTTGCATTACTTTTGAAAGGAGGATCTAACTCTAAAACACAATTTATGGAATTATCCAATGAAAAATTTTGGGGGGACTATCAGATGTTCATCATCCTGACTAAAATGTTGGGGTGCAATTTATATTAGATGATAGTTCACCCATTTAAGTGTTGGCTTTATATAGTTTTTTTTTTAATTAGTTGTACTAATTTGGCCCATTCTCAAGCACCAGTGTGAATAAATTTACTAAATGTTCCATTTTTAGAATTTTTGCTGAAACTTAAAAAGTCCCACCTTTAAATTGTGGGGCTGTGTTTGCTGCATGCTGGTATAACTGGTAAAATCCTGTCTGGTTAGTACACAATTTAATTTAATTACTTAAGAATTTAAATTAGCCGACAAAGAAAGGTGGTATAAGTAGCTGGTATTGCTCAACTAGTTCTTCTTGTCACCACTTAGAAAGTTTAATGAGAAAGCTTTCAAATATCTACACTCACTTATTGGTGAAGTTTATTTTCTAAACTCTATTTGCCTTCTTTATAGCTACCTGCAAACTCAAGAAAAGAAGAGATCCATAATTCTCCATCATCAATTTTATTAAAAAGATGATCAGAAGAGAGCTCACCATTAGAATTATCTAGAGGAAAGCATGAGTAAGGAGAAAGTATAAAAATGTTTAATTGAGGTAAGGTGTTATGAATGGAAATGATTAGCTAATAAGGAAGATCCCCCTATCCCAGCCTGCCTTTAAATTGCATTCAGTAGCTTAACTAAATTGGAAGTGGCTCAGAGCTAAGTGAAAGGATGCTATGCATCTATGAATTCACTATGCTGAGTTTATGATGCCTATATGCTTGGAAGTTTTAAATCCATAGCTCTGAAAAATAGGTAGCTTTTATTCTACCTTCTTAGAGTAAGTAAGTCTAATTTCATAAAATCAAGAGAAAAATAAAAGCTCATGAAATATATTTTTATGGATGGTATTGATCTAGAATGCACTTATTCTAATAAATAAAAAAGAGAAAGCTTGTCTGAAAATGAACGGGCTAGTAAGCTTTCAGCAGGAAGTTGTTATACTGTTGGCTGATATTTAAAATTAAGGTAACAGAACAAATTCTTGAGGGGGAATAAGGTATTTGGAGGATTTTTGTTTGAATATTTGTGTATTTGTTCTGGTTTTGGCTGAGATAGAGGTTTGTCTTTTTCTTGTAGTAGCTGGTATAGTGTTATGTTTTGGGTTCAGTATGAGAAGAATGTGGATAACACACTGATGTTTTTGGTTGTTGCTAAGCCGTGTTTATACCAAGTCAAGGATTTTTCAGCTTCTCATGACCAGCCAGCAAGAAGGCTGGAGGGGCAGAAAGAGTTGGGAGGGGACACAGCCAGGGTAGCTGACGCCAGCTGGCCAAAGGGGTATTCCATACTATGGGATGTCATGTCTAGTATATAAAGTGGCGGGAGTTGGCACAGGGGCATCATGGCTCGGGAACTAACTGAGCATTGTTTGGCGAATAATTGCATTGTACATCACTTGTTTTTCTTTTATTATTTTTTTTTTCCCTTTCTGTTCTGTTAAACTGTTCTTTTCTCAACCCATCAGTTTTACTTCTCCCCCCCCCCCGATTGTCTCCCCCATCCCACTGGGTGGAGGGGAAGTGATTGAGCAGCTGTGTAGTCCTTAGTTACTGGCTGGGGTTAAACCACGACAGTATTAGAGGAAAAATCTGGGGAACAAAGTTGCTTGAGTATTGTAGAATTGTCCATCTCAATCTTTCTTACCAGCTCAGAACCTCTCCTTGAGGCTTCCAAGGTGGATTTTGTTCATATAACTTAAAGGCTTTGTTTTCCAATTTTCCCACAACTGTGTTCTTTGCTGTATTTCCTCAACTGGCTTTTACTTATTTTAGGCTAAATCTAAAGTTTGTTTTCTGTACCTATTACTGACCTTTAAATTGTTGGGTTTTTTTCCCAATAGCACAGTCAGTTTTGAGACTAATAGCTTGTGATCTGGGACAAAATTTTCAGTCTATAAAGAGCTTATTTTAAAGTCTATGTAAAATTATTTTATGTCTCGTACTGATTTTGAACTTGGCCTCTAATCTGTTTTTCAGTCTAGCTTTTGCTTTACTAACTTTGGTAAGAAAATCTGCAAACACCAGAAGGTCTTAAGTCTAATTTACACTTTCAGCCAGCACTGCTGTTGAAGGGAGCAGTTTTCTTCTAGCCGCTTCTATCAGTGTAGGTGTTTGCGTGGCTGCATATCAGAACAGATTGGGGAGTTAGTGTGGGTTAAAACCAACTGTGGTTTGGTTGTGTTTTTTTAAACCAGTCTAGTTTTAACCAGGTCACCAATGTGCACATGTTTGTGCTGGTACAAGCAAGAGAGACGGTAAGATTTTTTTCTTCTGTTGACAGTGCTGGTTCAAAAGATACAAGTACTCAGGTTTTTTATAAAATTTTCTCACTTAGAATCTTGGCTGTGATTGATTCCAGGCATTAAAGTTGTGTAAGGATGGGTACAATATTCTGTATGTTGCACAGTCATGTTGCTTTTATTCCTTATTTTTAGCCAAGCAAGTTCTGATACTTACTGCAGTGTATTTCTCATGAGAGAGCATAACAAAAGTTTGACCTTCAGCTTTTATTTCAGTTTTTGCCACTGGCAATAAAATGCATACTTTGAACAGCCCCCACAGAACTAGAAAGCTTATATACAGGTGTAGTTTTTGTTTCTACCTTGCCACTGTGTTCTTTAGGTCCTTAGACTCCAGGAGTCTCACACATGTTGACTATGCTCAGTGTCTGAATTCCAAGTGGTATATGCAGTTCAAAGTATATGCTAAGTATCATATTATAGAAAGTTTCAGTGTCAGATATTCAGAGAGTTATCTTAATACCAGCATCTTAAAAATAACAATTTTTCACTAACTTAATATGGAAATCTGAATACTTATGGTCTGTCAATCCGTGAGTTGATCTGGCAGTTTAGAATTGAGCTCAGCTCCTCTGTGCACTTCTGTACGGACCAGTGGTTCTTATCCACACCATCAGAAATGTTGTGGCTTATGTGGTGATAAGTATCTCACTTGTGATACTGCTTCCCAAGAATAAGCTCATTCAGTTCTTCCTCTTTTCTTGCCTCTGTGGATGTTCCACCAACAAAACCGACAACTTTGTGTCCTTTAGTTTTTCAGTAGTGGGGAATCTGTCCTACTTTTCCATAGCACTTGTCTGTTGGAGGTGGCAGCCTCCTATGATCATAGAGTTGCTACTTCTTGTGTGTGTAACCATTACTATATACAGAGTAATTTTCGTAAAATAGTGGCAGTAACTGGAATCAGTAACTCATATTGTTTGTGTTAGATTTCTGTGTATTTTTGCAACTACATTATTTTAAATTTTCCATCGTTTTTTTTAATTTAATTTTTTTTATTTAAAGCATGGATTAGGTTAATTGTTGCTGGTGCAGCTGCACACAGGTATGAATTGGCTTGCTGTTTGTATACACTAACAACTAAACACCACCAGGTGTCCTCTGTTTCTGTATCAGGTCTGAATGACCTCCTGTGGATTCTAAGGGAAAATATTGATTTTAAACAAAGCAAAGGAGGGCAGGGAGGGAGGTGATGCACAAACTTTTTTGCTTAGTTTTGAAGAGGTTGAGGTGTGAAGCCACTTGGAAGTGTTTAGGGAATGTGTGCTGTTTGTTACACTTTGTTAGTAAAGCTTCCCCCATCCCCACAAGCTCATTTGTGACCCTGTGACTTACTGGTATCCAAGGGATTATTTTCCAAGGACAGAGAAATAGCTGGATATTTCTAGGTGTCTCCTCTAGACCCGTTGCTGAAACTAGCTCAGTCATTACCATACAAAGGCTTACCTTTCTCTTGCTGAGAGATTATTACCAGGCAACAGTTACAATTAATCAACAAGTTGATTTTTACCATGCCACAATAATAGAAATAAAAACAAGTAGAAAAGTTGCTTAAATACTGAAATTTGTGGCTTTTCTTCTCACCTTGGTTCTGTCTGCTTGCTCATTCTAGTCAGGAAGGGATTTCTGTGACAGGCTGGCAATGTGTGAGAGAACATATTTTTACACAGCAACACTAATCTTTCTGTGGGATGCAGTGAAACATTGCGAGACGGAAATCGTGATGTGTTCCTGCAGGTGGTGTACTGCAGGCTATTTCGTCCCAGGCCAAGTAGGTTGTTTTTTTTTTTTTTGTCCGCAGCAACTTCTGAGGTATGGGGAACTGACCTCTATATGAGATCAAGTACCACAGGTTGCCAGCTGAAATCCTGTGGGAGCTGGGAGCCATTGCTTTGTAGAAGTGACCAATAGCATTGTCATTCTTCTTACTGAATGCTTTAAACTAGTATCCCACCTTAAAGCTTTTAGGGAATTTGCACCTTAGTTTCTCTATTTGGATAGAGTGATAAGCAAAAGCCACCTTTAATGTTTTTTTTTTTTTTCCCCCCATCTGTGGAGGCATCAAACAGCAACAAATTAGGCTGTTCCCTTGTGCCATTATTGGATGGAACAAACAGAAGCTGTAGGTTATCCCCAGTTCGTTACCTCCTATTTCAGCTCTGCACTCCTGAATTGTCAACGAGTGTGGCTCTGGAAAGGTAGTGGAACTCTAGCTGTGTTCCCAGTGGCATTAACCTAGAGCAATACCAGATGCTGGCTTGTCAGTGGCTCTATTCACTGGAAGTAGTGAGGCAAATGATGAAACACCATCCAAAGGTAATTTCAGTAACAAGTACTTACAATGGTAATAATGCTTTTGGGGGCGATGACTGTAATAGGATGTTTCCTTACCATCCTTATTTTTAATTCCATTTTGTGATTATTTCTAACTGAAAGTATATATTGTGTGACTAACAATAACATTTATTAAGGACTTGTTTTTTCCTATCATACATGTAGATGGTAATAAGCCATGTCAAGTGTGTTAGGCTGTGTGTGTGATGATTTGAGGTTCTGAATGCCCACCATGTATTCTGGAGGGGTTCTTTGGTATTTCCAAGTATTTTAGTTGATCAACTGTTAACTATAGCTTAGCTGCATTTCATTAAATTTTAGTCTGTAAAAGTGAGTGAGATTTTGTAGTGTGCTTGTACAATTTGTACCATAAAGTTACTTCAACATACAACAGCTTGAATTCAAATGTATTTAACTGCCCAAATTATTACTAATATACTAATATCTTTGAATCCACTCATAAGCAAGGCAGTTATAACTTCAATACAGTACATTATTTATTAGCCTAATAACTGTAGCCACTAAACTGCATATTCTCATCATCATCTATTACTAAAGCAGTATTGAAATTCAGTGCACACAAAAAACCCGAAAAGGATCATTAAGCAGAATAAACAGCAAGTGACACTGAAAAATACATTACAGTGATACTTTAAGCTGATGCTTGTGTGGGTTGTGTGAAAGCACAAAGAGTTTATCTCCTACAATCCTTCTTGCAATTCTGCTTCTAAACAAGTACTTTGTACCGCTGCTTTCCCTTACCTGGCTAGGCTAGGCAAGGCCCTTTCTGTCCTGAAGCAAGAGAGGGAGGAGAGCAGGGTGACAGGACTGTGAAACAGGGAAAGATGAGTGAAGGTATTTACCTAGAAAACAACTGACAAGCAATTAATGGCCATGTCCTCAAAAATGTAATTTTAAGACAACTTACTTCATTTTTCATAAACACTGATCTTAATCAGGAGGAATTTTTTATCCCTCATATAGTCTTAATTTATGCTCTATCCTTTCTAGGTTCTAGTCCAAATGGAGACTCTAGATTGTTATTCTTAATTCCATGCATGAAAGGGCAAATTGGCATTGTAGTTCCTCATTTATGGAAAATACTCGCTTGTATTATATTGTTGCTATCAATGGAACCCTAGCTTTTCTTGCATTGCTTAAGCTGGGTTCTTTGAAATTGTTATAGCGGGAGATACAATCAATAGAATTCACATTCTGTGAAAATTGGAGCTTTTTATATTGACTATAGTTTATAATGTCATGGCAATATTAATTAATGCATCATTTTCTTGAAAACTGAGAATGTGTATTTTTTGACACTTTCTTTGCTAATTTAGAAATGACCATGCTTATCTGCATTTCACAGACATGGATAGCTGTAGTGGAAATGAAAAATATTTAAGGCCATTTTCATGCAGCTAGTCAGCCCTATAGGGTTAATGTTTCATTTATTTTACCATAAATGCTGCTCCTTGAAGTACCTAAGTAGATCTGTCTGAAATGTCTGCAGTCCACATTTGCAGTTGACCTGAGTAGTGGTTATATTTACTTTCTTATTCTGCATTTAATTCCATAAGGCTTTGTTTTCCTCATTTAGAAGAACCTCAGAGGATTTGAACTACTTTGCAAAGCAGCAATTATAAATAAGATCTTTTTTGTGGTGATTATTTTTCTTTTGGATCTCTTGGAGTTACACAGTCTTTGAAGACTTTTGCAGAACACAGTATCTTAAACTTCAGTGCATTCAAAATTGGATAAATAGAAAAGAGAAACAGGTGAATTTTAATTTCTGTTAAAAAGATGTTTCTCTTTCTTTTTAAGTAGAAGTTCAAAACTTCAATTTGACTTATAAAAAGTATGATATAGAATGAACTTAATTAGTAATTCATGACTGTTTTGTATATTTTGTGTATGTTGTGAATGGATGCATTCACTTTGGCTACCACAACGACCTTGTTGACAAACTGGTAAGAGATGGACTGGAGCAGAGGTGGAAAACTGTCTGACCTGCTCAGCTCAAAGGGTAGTAGTTAGGGACTCAAAGCTGAACCAGCAGCTGGTCACAAGTACAGTTCTTCAGGGGACAAAACTGAGTCCAATATCATTCAATAGCTTTATAAACAATCTGAAGGACTGGACTGAATGCATAGTTAGGCAGTTTACAAATTACTCTAAACTGGACAAGGAATAGATGTACGAGGAGGACAATTGATCGCTGAGAGAGATCTCAATTAATTGGAAGATAGGTCCAACAAGAATTGCATGAAGTTCAACAGAGGTAAATACAGAGCCCTGCACCTGGGGCAGAGTAAGCCGAGGCAGCAGTGCAGGCAGGGTTCTGCCGGACTCGGTGTAGCTCTGCTGCTATGGACCTGGGTGTCGCGGTGGATCGCAAGCTAAAATGAGCAGCAGTGTGCCCTCACAGCAAGGAAGGCAGACTGTGTCTTGGGCTGTGCCATCAGGCATTTAGCCAGCAAATCAGGGATGTAATTATTCCAATTTGCCTGGCACTTGTCACACCACATCTGGATTATGGTGTCCAGTTCTAGTTCCTCAGTTCACAAGATGCACTGAAAAACTGGAGAGGGTCTAGCAGAAGGTAACCAAGACAGCTAGAGAACATGGCATATGAAGAAAGGTTGAAAGAAAGTGAAGATTTGGGTTTGTTCAGCCTAGAGGATAGGGAGGATCTGACTATAGTCTTCCAATAGCTAGAAGTTGGAGAGAAGATGGAGATGCTCTCTCTTCACAAGGTGACAGAACAAGAGGCAACAGACACAATCAGCTTCAGGGGAAACTCGTCTGGATATAAGGAAAAAAAAAACCAAACCACAAAACAAAAAAAAAACCAAAAAACCCCAAGCCTTCACCATAAGAGCTATTAAAAACTGGAATACCGTGTCCAGAGAAATGGTGGAATCTCCCTTGCTGGGAATATTTAAGACTTGACTTGACAGAGCCTCACAAAACTTAACTGAAGGCCCTGCTGTCAATCAAAAGTTGTACAAAACGATCTCCAGGCTTCCCTTCCAACCTAGACTTTTCTACGATTGAATTGTTAGAAGTTCTGAAGTCCCAGACAGAATCTATCTGAAACTCTCCTTTGAAAGCGCTCCTCTTCTCTGGATGTAGTTCTTATTCTTTTAAAACTACGGGTATTTAAGAGCACAGAGTTTGACTGATGTGTAAACACACCCTCTCCTTGACCCATGTGTAATAGTCTTTTTTTTTAGCCATACTTTTTTTTAGTATCTGTGCCTGGGTTTGCTCATTGTTCAATCCAGCTGGTTAACTGTCTGTGAGTAGGTGATACTTCAGTGCTGAATGTCACCCATGTCAGTATTTGCTAAAGTTTACGAAAGGTGAATTGGACTATTGCCATTTTTCTCAGAGTATTATGTTTCTATGATTTACTGGATTTTTTTTTTTTTTACCTTTTAAATATCTTGGTGCTGCAGCAGTAGTTTCTGGATATAGATCACTGAACCTCCTAGTGTGGCTAATAAAGCAGTTTTGGTTTTTTATATGTATAAGATTTGTTGTTGCCAGAGGATAAGTTACTAGATGTTCTTGGTTTTGGCCTTGTTAGCACTCTGAGGTTCTCAACAATCACTTTGCTCTCTCTATTTATGCGTACATTTTGTGTAAAATGTCCTGTGGATTTTGAGTGTTTCTTATTTCAAAACAAAATAGTCATTACTGTTTAATTTCCATGAAGAATTTGCTATAAGCTGATAAAACTAAACTCTTGCACATATGTGAAATGCTAAAGCAAGAAATTAATAGTATCATCTGTAAAATCTTTCATCTTAAGTGTTAGTGTCATAGCCAATAATAGTAATAACAGATTATTAAATCTGGAGAAATCTTTTCATTACATTAAAAATGATAACTTCCTAAGAATCTTAATTTTAAGAATTCA
>JAVJGG010000037.1:2701460-2713606 GCA_035590195.1 Aviceda cuculoides | reverse complement strand
TTTATACTCAGAATGTTTCACAAAATCTCGTTAGTGTTTTATGAAGGAGATGGTATCAAATGATATGGACAGATGATTTTAATTGAAGTAGGTGATTGGTTGGTTTAGCAATGATGAATTCAAATTAAAAATGGAAGAGTTGAATATGTGTTTCAGGATAAATTATTTAATTACAGAATTACAGGCCTACTAGCTTACTCCAGGAAATGGTAAAAGAAATATTGCTTCACACATTTAGACTTATCTTGGACAAGGCAGTAAATGATGTATAGCAGGGAGCAAAGTTTCATTGGGAGAGAAATGCACCTTCCACAAGAAGATCTGAAATTTGTCCTAATAGCATAGCCTGTGTATAACTAGGGAGGGTAAATCACTGTCCAGTTTTCTTAAGGTTAACTTGTCTGAATGCAAATATGCAGCTGTGGAGAAAGCAACATCAAATATATCCTTTTTCAGGTACTAAAACTGAGGAAAAGTAATTCCTAATTGTCAGAATTTCTCTAAATTGAAGGGTTATGGTTATTCTTTTCTGATTGACATGACCATGGTTCATGTGCAAACTCCACTGAGCTACTGTCTAGATGGAGGCACATAAAACTGAACAGTCTGTTATCAGTGAAGTTTAGCTTACTTCTAGTCTTTTAAACATTTGTTTATTTTGCAGAAACTCTGTGTTCCAAAGGCTGAAAGTAATCCAGTAAAAAGAAGCAAAGTGTGGATAAGCAATTAATTTCAAAAGCTAAATAAAAGATTATTAAAGGAGCTTGGAGTGTTTCTAAAACTTTTCTCAGCTCTAAAGCCACCGCTTTTGAACTTGATTGCTTGAATTTGAGTACCACTTGCATGATGCTCTACTTTCCCTGACGTTTAGGATTAGTAGGAACCCATACTTGGTATCAGAGAATCAGAAATTCTGAAAACTGTGAAGGATCAGGATGCACATCACCTTGGTCTATTCAGATGCACACAAAATGTTCTTTCTGACACTTTCTGTAACGTAATTCATGTTTACTTATATGCAGGTTATTAAAAAAGCTATAATTAAAAAAAATATATAAACGGGATTATTTAGCCTTTTTTTGTCCTACATGTACTTTATATGATCCATTCCTGTTTCGTTCTTTCCTAAGACAACTCTTAGCTAAACAAATAATAGATTTACAAGCAAATTTTTCACAAGATTATTAGGTACCTTTTCCTTCTAGAATGGTACCTTGCTTTGCTTTAAATAGTTTTCCCCAGTAATTTGTAAATAATTCTCTGCTTCTAATGTATCTCTTTGTTCTATCTACATATTTGAGTGTCTGAAAATTGTTCAACAGGTTGCTGTCATACCATTCTAACAAATCTTGCTGTCAGAAATGAAAAGGGATAGCTTGCTTGTGGTATATTTTGATTTCTTCAGAGTTTTCTCTAGATGGAGATTTTTAGATATTGTCTGTGAGTGTAGGTAGCTCTAGAACTAGAGAACACTGAAGAGTAATTGAACAATACAGGCATATGAATGCTGTGTCCAGTAAAACCTCTTAAGTGTTGAGGTTATGTTTCAGTTTAATCTGAGGTAACAATAATACTGAAGTGTTGTATGATGCATGAGTAAAAAGTTCCATTCTTTCTGACTTGGTAGTGTTCCTGAAATTTTCAGTATTTTTTTTGGTGTACTTCTTGGACTACTGCTTCTTTCATTTTCTGTTCTGTCAGAGCCAAAACACAGACTTTTACCAGAAGCCTGGAAATGCAAGAAAGCTTTTGCCTAAAAGGAGTCATTTGCAGATCAGGAGGGTTGTTTTCCCAGCAACTTGAAACTACTGCTTTCTGGATATATTAAGTTTTGGATGTTTGTTCTGTTTGCAGAATTCCTGAATGACCTAGCAATTACTTGTTTTCGGGTAGGTGGGGGGTGGTGGTGGTTGTGGAATCTACTTGTCTTAGTTTTCCATCTTACTTAGGAAAAAATAGTTTTTGTACATGATGGTGTTCGTGGAAGAACACACACGGAAAGCAGTTGCATTAGTCACTGCTTTGAAGTTATCACAGAAGGCTCCCACGTTGAATCAGGGAGATATGTCAGCTGCATGTCTGGATATTTTTAGTGCTTTTCTTAGGTTCTAATTGATGATGTCTTAAAACACAGTTAAAATTCAGATGATTCCTGAACTAGCTGTTTATCTTATCCTCATAGTAAATGAGAATAACAAATGTTTCTTAATAGAAGAATCCATGTATTTGACTTCCTTGTTAGAAACAATCTGTTCTCCTACTGATGTAGGTAAGCTTCAGTAAAGCTAAAAAGATCTGTGACAGCAGTTCTTGAAAGGGTCACTCCATGCTCTAATCATTTCAGAATTTAGCTGGGTATTGATCTTTAAGGAAATTGAGGTGTCTTCTGTAGCCTTTGGGAGGGGATGTACAGCTCTGCTAACTCCTTACCACAGAATTCAACTATATGGGGCTTCATTAACTTTGTGTGACCTAATTATTCTGTGCATACATGGGCCACAAACCTTTGATACTTTGTCTTGAGTTCAACCTATGGGAAATTGCTGTTAACCCTTTTTTCAGTGTAAGTCATTATGTAGCCAATGTATGCCCAAATTTGATGTTATATTCTGATATTCTTGAATTTTGGAGAGCAGTTTTTAAAGATTTGGTCAGGACTAGACTCCCTTCTCTATACTCATTGTAGGCTGCTTAGGGGTAAGTGCTTTGTTTAAGGTTTGTATTTCAATATGCTGCTAACAAGTCTATAGAGTAGCTATTTTTGGTAGACTTAATTACATATTACTAAGGAGATTAAGATTCCCGAGTTAAGTAAAAGACATCTTTCATCTTTACAGGTACCCTGAATTTAAAAAGTAGAACAAGGAGAATCCTTTCTATATATGTGTATGTATAGATATACTGGATCATTAAGGGAACTGACACTGTTACTGTTTGACCAGTGACTGGAGTATATTTCACATGGGAAGTAACCATGTTTGGCCGTGTGAAATTTGTCCAGCTCATAACTAGTTCTTGATATTTGTGTATATCTACAGAAAGTATTCCTATAAAGCGTGTACCTTTTTACTACTATTATCAGTCTGAATATTAAAATCATCTGATAACAAGCCATCTTGGGAGATATTTCTCAAGGTGAATGCTGCAGTTCATTGGCAGAAGCATAAAAGAAATTAGTGCAGCTACTTCATGCATTCTGTTGCTGGTCTCTGGCCATGTAGGAGGCTTAATTCTCAGATCTATTTTTCTCCTGTCTTCCAAGAGAATTGAAATGTCATTGCTTAAAACTCATGCTTTCAGAATAAAATGCACAGCCTCCTAAAATACTGTATTGACTGAGTAGTTCACCCACTTTAAGCCAGACTTGTAAAGAATTCAAGCCAATTAAGCTGGCTTGGATCTCACTTTTTTTTTAAGACTCCTCCATTCCAGAGCTAGAATCGATGTCAGGTGTTCCTATTGACTTTCTGGGAACCATAAAAAAAAAAAAAAATACTGTTTTCTTCACTAATAGCAATAGACTGACACTTATGACTATCTTAGAGTTGGATTTCAAAGCCCTCTGTGACTTGCGAAGATTTCATTTTCGGGTTTAAAAAAAATAGTATGTTGCTTAAGTAACCAAATAACAAAAGCACATTGGCAATGCAGGATACTTCACAGCTTGGCACCGAGTGCTTTTTTTTTACATGGTGACATGTGCAGAGATTCTCAGACAAAAATGAATCATGAAGCGAATGATTTTTTCATTTACAGAGAGCATTGGGGAAAAGTAGAGCTGCAAAATACCAAAAGATGTTTCCCACAGGAGAAACAGAAGAAATTATATTAGGGTATTCTTCAGCAGAAGAGTTTTAATGTATTGTGGAAATTTTTGCTGGCCTACAGCATGGCTTCTCTGGAGATCTAATCTGAGCAGATGCATGCCATCAGCTCCACGTAGCCAAGAGCTTGTCCTGCCTGCAATAATAAGACCTGCAGAAGAGCAGAGTATGAGAGTTCAAGTGTTTACACTGCCTCTGGTTGTGCACAACAAAAGCTTTTCTGCCTGTGACATACCCTGTGGACATACAGTTAAAACCTAACCTGCTAAAAAATTGATAAAATGTGCGAAAGAAGCTGTGAGACAGCTCATTATTGAGTGAGTCATATCCTTAATGCAGCTCTAGGATGAAGAATAATAAAGTAATGTGTAAGAAAGAATACTTGTTTTATACTGAAGTGAAAGTGAATTAGTCAAAGTGCTGCAGAACTTGAGCATCTGCAGCATAACTAGAATTTAAAATACAGCCACAGATCCACTTTTTTTTTTTTCAAACGTAAAAAGTTCAAGTCTTGTGTATTCTGCAGGTAGCAAAAAGTGATTTTTGGATTCAGACACAAACGGTATTCCTGTCAAAAATTTACTCACAGAAGAATGTCCATCTTTAATTCAATCAAATGTCTGAGATTGTTCATATACATATCTTTTTTGGGGTACTTTTCATTACAGCAGGTTGCCAGTGGTTTATTTCAGCACCTTTCTGTCCCCCCTCCCGCTTTCTTTCTCACCCTCTTCCTTCAGTATACCATCACCCACCCTTCATCTCTCTAGTTTATTGCAAACTTCAGTTTCCCCTTCAGAATATAACACTCAATATTTTTTACCCTTCCATTTTCTTCAAGCTCTGATAAATCCAGCCTGACCTCCCACTCCCACTCACCTTGAGGGCCTTCTGCGCTGCACAAGGCAACCCAGAGACTCCATGCAGATTGCTTAGGGGTGAGTCTGGCATTCCCCGGGATGGAGCATCACCACTGATCTGTGGGCCCCATGTTTTCTGGGCCCCATCTCCACTGGCCAGTTTGCTAATATAGAAGGGAAGGCAAAAGAAATGGTCAGCTGCAGTTCTGTGCATGAAAACAATTTTGGCTCTTCTCCACCTTCTCTTTGGTCTGATGTAAATGTTACACTCTTCTTTCTAGTAACTGTAAACACCTTCAGAAAGGTGAGATACAAAGTCCAGGTGGAATATTCCTGAGGTTTCTCGTGGCTTTACTCAGGATAATTGTCAGGAATCCGGGTAGTAAATGACAATAGGAAGACATTTTACGTAAGGTTCATAGTGACCTGCTCATGAATAAATGAATAATGCTTGCACTATGAAAAAATACTCGGAGATCCAAAGTTCTTTTAGCCAAAAATATACCATGCTATTATCTAGATACACCATAAATAACATAAAATATTTCAAATGTATAACAGTGGTTATGATGGTTATTGTCTGTGTGTTACGTTACAGAAACTTAGCCTTTTTGTTTGTGGGTATTTTTCAGTTACGGGTTTTAATCCTGACTTTATAGATCTTATGCATGAAACAATGTCTATAACCTTTAGCATCACAAAACTCCAAAAAGTGATTTGCTTGTAGATTAAGATGTTTTCCATGGAATTCTAGATTGTTGTAATTTTCTGGCCATGGAATAATGACAGCAATTCCCCGCCCCAGTTTAAATGTCAGTGTGTCAATGCTGTATTTACTATACTTGAACAATATCACATATGATGACTACCTGAAGGTTTTTTCCTTAACTACAACAGAAATATCATTTTGGCCTTTTTCTTTGTGGTCAGTCCATGTAACCCTTATTATAGCACATGATTTAATAATTAAAATGGTTCTCCTCCTAAAGTTTCCTTTCCTCACTTAATTTTAACAGGGTATTTGTGGTGATCAAATATATTGAGTGCTAAGAAGTTGAGAGAAATGTATATTATCTTAGTCTAGCTTTATACAAACAGTCCTATGCTTTGTTTTTAAAAAATAAAACAACAACCCCCCCCCGAACTGTTCAAATTCAGAATCTGATATTATTCTGAATCTCATTTGTTTCCTTTTATTCAAAAAGCTATTGTGTAACTTCATTATAACTTTCTTTTTACTGCCTACAAATATATTCTTCACTGATATGTGTAACCCATGTGCACGTGGAAGTGACTTTATGGCCTGGAGTTCAGTATGAACCAATAACAGGATTTGTGCTGTGGTGCCTGCACTGCAATACATCGCCACGTGACTTACATATATAGATGCATTCACTTCACTTTATCTATCTTGACTGACGTGAAAACAGATTATTTTTTCTCATGCTTATGCATCGTATATTGTTACTGAAATACTGTGAATTTTCCTTCAACAAGTGCAAAACATAACCTTGTCCTGTCAGATTATTTTCTAGTGAGAAATCACTCCAGAAATAATATACTGAGTAGCAAGCAGATTTCAAGTGAATATGTTATGTAGTTTATTTAAAGATATTATTTAAGAAGCCCATTAAAGTTGTCTTCAGATCTGACTTTTGCCTTCAGTTGCCAAATGTCTTGCCGATTCATTTCTCTTGAAATTTGATATGCTCAAAATGAACTTGAAAAAAGTAATCAGTTCAGTTTTGCAGTTGTTGATTTCTGCATTTACCCAATTTGACCATTTAAGAGAGCTGTGTAAGTGAAATAATCTGTTCCTATAGCAACATATACAGTCTGGAAGAGCTTCCATGGTGTATAGGTTATACTGAATCCTTAAAAACAAGAGGTAAGTTTTAAAAAATGAATGAATGGATGGATGTGAAGAATATGGATTCTGAGGCAGCCTATATATAAGCAATATGAGAACATAGCTCCTGTTAGTCATTAGAATGCCCTTTATTAAGGTGCCCTTGCTTGTTTCTTGGCAAAAGTTTCTGGAATTGCAAAGCTTGTCTGATCTCACTGCTGAGTTTGCCAAGCAGCTGAGGTTATGGCAGTGGCAGTGTGTCTGACTCGGCAAGGTTACAGCATGAACCATATATTTAAATAGTGAGATGTTGGCAAGAGGTTTTTTGCAGAGAATTAGAAAAAGACCATTTGGTGGTTGTTTGGTTGCTTGTTTTTTTGTTTTTTTTTTTTTTTTTAATAAGTCAGATTTAGTCTTTCAATTTATTTGTTGGAGACTGAGCCTTGAAGTCCAAAGGAAGAGTAAGGTGATCATTTTGTTTTCTTCTTGCACTCATGCTTTTTTAGTTGAGAGAAGAAACTAGTCCTCGTTGAAAGATAACTCAAAGTGCTTATGACTAGTAGGCTTTTCTAGTGAACTAAGTTGTATGTCTGTCAGTCTCGTACAACAAAACGTGAGAGGAAGATCTCAGTCCTTTCTTATATGCCTCTTTGCAGAACAACATCAATGAACAACGAACCTGATAAAGCCAAAAGGCAAAGGGTTGGAAGGGCTCTTACTTGAAAACAGCACAAACCTAGAATATCAAATAGAAGTGGAAATACAGGCATCTCTGATAAATGAAGAATGATGTTTTTCGTGTTAATACCATTTCTAAAGCTTAATATAAATGCTGAAGTACAGTTCACAGTTGCCAAAATTATAGCTTGTGTTGAAAGTTCTTATTACAACTTCAGCATTACAATACATCCAAGATGAGAAAAATAATGTCTGGTTGACCTTTCAGAAACTGAGAGAAGGCACGGCTTTTAGCATTTGTTAATCTCCAGTTTGATACATACACATGGTATAAATTATATAGTAGCACACAAATTTCATCAACATGTAAGAGGAAATACTAAACAGGGCTATAATTTGATGATGGAGATGCACTGGGTTGACAGTTCTCTGCTTATTGAAGGTGGGTCTTGTGACTTGGTCATTCTCATTCATTCTTCCCCATGATCCTCCAGCTCTCTTCCCCTCTCCAGACCAGCACTTGGGGTTGCCTGAAGGCAGGGTAGGCTGAGTCAGCTCTATCGCCTGGCAAACACCATGCTCTGAATTCAGCTGTCGCTACTTCCATCAGCAGACAAGCACCAGACAGCCCTCAGGCGAGCAACAACTGAATGTGTTTGAGAGCTAGGAAGGCAGTAGAGATGGGAGAGAAAAGCAGTCTTCCTCTTTCAGGGCAGCAAGGAGGATTTTTTTTGTTTACTCTAGGAGAAGAGAATTACAAATCAGTCTAGGGTTTCATTTATGTCTGTAACAGTCCTAATCTTTTAAAGATGCTGATGTTTACAAAGAAATGTATAGATTATTTCTTATTTAGATCCTTTAAATGAAATTTATAAATTAGTATAACTCAAAAAAATCCAGCTATTTTTTTTCTGAGCTCTCACATAGCTCTGTAATAGTCTTAAGTCATACAGAAGAATTCCTCAGTTTGAGATGTGTTCATGACTGCTTTTAATGTTGTTCTGACAGTTTAATTCTTTGTCTGTGTATAGCATTTATAAGGACCATAATTTATGACTGCATGCAGGAGCTGAATAACATATGTTAATACTAAAACAGACTTTATTTTGACTCTCCTTACCATTTATGAGTGGTGAGGGTAGAGTACTTTGGATAATAGAAGTATAATATCCTATTTGTTATAGTGCAGCTTTTCCTTTTGTCTCCATTTTACTTCCATTACTTCGTATATCTTTCTTTCCCCAACTGGACAACCAGCTACATTTTAATGGACTTTGTGTTGAAGCTAATTCAGTACTTTGAGAATAAAATTAGTGCTCCCTGTCTTAAAACATTTAATTTTAATTTGGATTTAAAAAAATGCAAATTTAAAATTGCAGTGCCACTTTTAAATTGTGTGTTTATGGAGAAAATATCTGTTCCTTGTTGGGTAATCCAGAAGTTCTTTTTTTCTGTCTCTTTTCTCCTTAGAATGTGAAAATGAAGGCAGATTTTCTACTAAAAAAATAATTTTTCATTCTTTTATTTGTATTTTAATCTTATGTTATTAACAGGTAAGACTCTATAATTTCTCTTTAAAAATATTTGGAGAATGCTTTCTGGTAATTCATCCTGGTACCATATCCAGCTTATGTAGATATAAAGACTTCTCTGTCCACACTAAAACTTTCCAGGAAAGAAAAGCCTAAACACAAAGCCAAACTGTAAAGCCTAAATTTTTTAACGACTAGAAACATGTATCTGTTACAGAATATATCAGGGTTGGGTTATAAAATCACTTGTTTTAGGAAATTTCAAATTTAC
Organism: Aviceda cuculoides; assembly: GCA_035590195.1. NCBI lineage: Eukaryota > Metazoa > Chordata > Aves > Accipitriformes > Accipitridae > Aviceda > Aviceda cuculoides. The sequence continues at coordinate 2,704,592 of JAVJGG010000037.1, read as the reverse complement.
TATGAATAATTTATCTACAATATTAAGTTACTAGCATGTAAGTTCCTCTAAATAGGACAAATGTTACTGTATATTAGAAACCAAGAGTTTGCTTTCTCCTTGACTTCTGTGTATAAGCTTCAGACAATACTAAATACTATATCAACATATAGAGGCATGCTGGTTGTACTATGTTGGTAAATGTGCTCATGCATCATTTGAAAGTATTTATTCCTTTTAAGAGTGGATAAATGGGTTTTAAATAAGGCAGCAGCATGGGGTTTTTTCGGGTAAGGCTGTTTTCACAGAGCCGTTACTTACTAGGAATTCTGATGTATTGTAGGATGATATGCCTAGTTCTGATAACTATTAGAACTCGGTTTGTAAAACTATCCTTAATATATGACCTTGAACAAGAAGTTGCTTTTCTGTTTCCAAACAGGAATGTTGGGCAATGTCCATAACACCTGGCTTTTGTTTGCCCCAGATATGAAGGGCAGTGGAAATAGTAGCTTTACTTACCTGTGTCATTAGTCCAAGCAATGTGTTGCAATAAAACGCTCTTTCATTAGAGAATGCATTCTCAAACTCTATGAAAACAACTGACCTGCAAACAGTGCTTTATTTTGCATGGTATGGCACTGAAAGGTTTGGCCAAAGACAAGTTACCTTGTACAGGATTCAACAAAGGGATTGGTACTTAAGAACTTCTTAGCATGAAGGAGAGTTTCATTCAAGTAGCATTGTGTCTGAAAACCCACAACCATGTCCTTGAAACCCCAGCGCTTTTTCCATCCTCCTCTTCTGTGTTTGTCACTTGTGCTTTTTTCTGCTGGTGCTTGGCATGTATTTAATTTATCTCATTCGATGTGTCAGACTGTAAAAAGCATTAAAAATGTCTTGCATGCTAGAGTAAATGTACTTTCCACTGTGCAACGCTTTCATTATTTTTCCAAGTATGCTGTGGTGAGAGAGTACTGTAAGGCAAAATAGAAAAAAGAACGTTCTCTTGAAATGTTTCAAGTAACTTGCACTCCTGTTTTCTGTAGGAATTTTTTGTGCATTCCTATACAGGTTTGCAAACCTGTATCCCAGACTACACAGATCAGTAGGCAACAGTAAATATTTTGCTATGCAGGTGATACTCAACTGCTTATAACTAGTGTGAAACAAACCCCAATGCGGTAGAAATTCAAGCAGAACTCTGGCCACTCTATAAAATCCAAGGAAAAAGACCATAAAGACTGTACCTGGTAAACTTGAATCATAAGCTGTTGGAACAGGGCATAGAGACACTTAAAATGTAACGGATATGAATGTAAATCTGAGTGTTTAAAGATGAGCACACTGTAAGTTTCTCTTAGCAAACAAGTAGTTTAACAGAAATAGTGTTTTGCGTATTTGGTACAAGCTCTAGGTAAATATTATAGTTTATCTGGGGAAGATCAGAATAGACTGCAAACTACTGCAAGATAATGAAGAAAATGAAGGTCTGTTTGCCTTAGCTTTTTCTGAGTGAAATAAGAGACTGGTATCTCTGCCAACTCTTTCTAGATACATAAAACATGCTTGAAATGTCTGTGTGGGAAAAGTTGGATTAGATCCAAAGATTCCGAGGCATTAAAATTGATGATAATTAGTTCATATAATATGATCAGTTTTGTTTTGATAAGTTCAGGAGTACCTTTCATTCTTATTTAATACTGTCTGTAACCTTTAGCAGTTGTAATATTCTCCTTGCCACATATGAGTGTAAGCCAACAAGAGTCTTGCATGTGCATAACCACAAATTGGGTATATTAAAAGTTCGTCACAGAAACACTTTTCATTCTACAAAATTTTAGGGGGTGGTGGTGGTGGGGAAATCCCTGTTCTTCATTGGGATGATACCAAGACTTTTAAAAACACTTTTGAGAAGAGTAAGAAAATATTAATACAGTAAATAACCTGAATTATTAAGACCTGTGTTCCCTCCAGAAACAGGTGTCTCCTATTATACAAAATGAGTGCCTTTATGGTTGAGACCTTGTCTAGTTTTGAGAGGGGTTTCCATACAGCTGTACTTTTTGGAGCTGTATAACTAAGTGTAAGTATTTATATTGCCAAGATTCTAAGTACCTGAAATCCATGCTTAGAAAATCCTTTTCTGAATCATGAATATTTGCACAAGATGAAATACATGCATTAGGAAAGAGCTGGCCACAGAGCAGGCCATCAGCTAGGCTTTTAGCTTGGAATATGGGAGAATAACAGAACAAGGACTTAAAGCGGTGTAGCTGACTGTCACAGCCAACAGACTAATGAGTTTGTCTTGGCAAATTTCTGACCATGTCTAATTAAAACTTTCTCTGAACAGTCCTGAAACGCTCTTCCACTGCTTTTCTTTGAGTGTCATTGTTGATATACATTAAATAGTTTAAGAAGTTTCCTCATATGCATTTCGAAGTGACTGACTGCCCTCTTCTTGCAGGTCATGAATGAAGCATCTGCTAGGTCACTGACCTGCAAAAATGAGAGCACCAAATTTTTTTCTCAAATGGGCTACTCGGAGTTCTCGCTCCTTCTGAGTGAGCTGTCTGCCTGCAGCCATTACTTTTCTTTTGCGCATCCCCACTTTTTGCATATAATTTGCAGTAATAGTGAACATACCCATGCGGAGACATTCAGTTATTTCACATACAGGGAGAAATATTCAAACTTTGATGTGCAAAATGCCTTGTATTTTACTGCATACATATGCATTTCACTGTTGAATTAAGGTGTAGTGCAGAGCTCCTGAGGAAATTTTGTAGTTAAATAGCTTACCTTAAAACACAGTGTACTGGGCATAGTAATTAGCATTCATTATTTCCATATGGTTAAAAATATCAGACAAAAAAGAGTGTTTTGAATGCTGCTTTTAGTATTGTGACCTATTTTGGAGAACCGAGGAAGTATTGTCTTTTGCCTGTACGTCTAATCTGTGCTAGAGGCATGGTTGTAAGCATTTGCAGTGCCGTAGCAATGTGTCCTGTACAAACATACAGCGTGCCACAGAACAGCCAAGCTAGAGCTTTCTGGTGAGAACCTTTCCTTAAAGAAAAGTCCAAAGAAATTGGTGTGATTTTTTTTTTTTTTATGGTTGCAATTAATTCTGCTATATTGGGAACTGAA
>JAVJGG010000037.1:2611183-2667340 GCA_035590195.1 Aviceda cuculoides | reverse complement strand
CTGAGGCGGGCCGGGGCCGGGGCCGGGGGGGCGGCGGGAGGGCGGCGGGCAGTGCCTCCCCGCCGGCCGGCTGGAGCGGAGCGTTGCCGACTGGAAGACGGAGCAAAAAAAAACCGGCAAAGCCTGCCCGGAGCGCCTGACTGGGAATGAAAAAGCCGTTTCCCATCGAAACACTAAATAAACCACTTACCTCCCCGGAAAAAAAGCATAGCCGGTGTTCTCTAGCGAAATAAAGAGCTCGCGTATAGGTGCAGGTAGGATTTAGGCGTTTTAGGCACGAATCTCTGTTTTGAACTGCGTGTGGTTGTAGCGTTACGCGTGTTATTTCATATTTAGGAGCGGGCTTGTTTTCAGGCAGATCCCGCTGCTTCTCTTGCAGCATCTAAAATACGTGTTTGGGTGAAGGTCCTTCAGGATACTGAGGACCAGCCCTCAGTTTTACCTTACCCTTGTGAATTTGTGCAATTAGGTTAATTACCTTGGCAGGTTTTGTTTGGGGTGAGTGTTTTGCTTCCACTGTCCTCGTAAAAAATGTGGGATTTGCAAAACATAAAACTTGCACGTCAACACGTTTCCTCCTGTGCTTGGCTGCTAGCAGTAGGAGAGGTTATAGCTTTTTCAGACCTGTTTTATCACGTACGACTCTGGTGGATGCTGTATTTTAGAGGAAGGATGTATACCTATTAATGGTTCGCTAACTCGTTTTCCTGTCGTGTGTGTGTTTATACGTCAAGCTGTGAATTGTCTTATTTGCTGTTGCTAATTATGGTATGTAAGGTCTTAACAGTGACTTAAAATAATATGGAGTAAAACAAGTATGTTTTTGTAACACTGACATCATTCAGTAATGGATTGTGGGTTTGTGATTTTATCGTCAGCTTCTCAAATTTATAGCCTTACTGTTTAGATGGACTCGTACAGTTCTATGATTTGATACAATTTGCTTTAAAATGGTACTTTAATAAAATGCTTGAAACAAAAATGTAAGCTTTTATCTATAGCAAACGTGTTATTAATGTTAAGATGGCATTACCTGTTACATTTTTCATGTTCTTTCTTCTGTGTTTGATTTTGTGGTTGTTTTTTATCTTTAAAAAAAAGAAAAAAAAAAAAAAGGTTGCTGTATCTGCCAGACTAAGACAGCCTCTGTACCTACGTCATGGAGATGCATCCATGGACACTGCTCACTGCCTTGCAGATACATCTATTTATTTAATATTCTACAGTGCACAAATTTTTGCTTGGTAAATTAAATAACTGTGTATATTCATAAAGTTTGGTTTTGGTAGAATTTTTTCTATACATACTGAAGCCATCCTGTGTATTATAAACATGGCATGTTTTACATACTTGATAAATGCACCCCAAATTAACACAATTTGTCGGCAATAGTAAAGCTTTTAAACCTCTGCATGGTGAATGCCACCAAGAGCATTCCAGGTAGGAGACTAGATGCAGTCGCAAATATACACAAGGTTACTCATGCCTGCTTGCTTTTTCTTTTCTTTCTTTTTTTTTTTTTTTTTTCTTTTCCATTTCTCATAGTATGTGACATGGATATATAGTAGTTCTAGAAAAAACAGTTTGTTGTTGTACTGGCTTTTCCCCTTCCAAAAAGCTACTCATTTTGTAACTGAAGTTTTTAAGATAAATTTCAAAATGTATATATATGTGTATTCTGATAATACATGCAGAAAAGTTTGTTTCATACCATTGGGAGTATGGATATTGATATTGACATGTATTGAACTGCCGTAGAATTTGTCTATATGGGGTAAAATGGAACATGGATGATAATTTGAAAAAAAAATATTGGAAGACTGGAACTGGCAACTGATGAATTTCGATGGTCTGATGTCTACCACACTAGCTACCCTGCCTGGTGTGATGCATTGACGTACAGTTTAGCAAGATGAGGTATGTAGAGCTGCTATCATGTGATACACTAACCAAACCCCAAGAAAAACAGTACCAAATAAATCTTTTAGAGCCTCCTAAGAAACAACTTCAGCTGATTTATGTTAATCCTGAGAGGAAGATCATATGCTGGGTTTTTGTTTTCGTAATGTTTTGAGCTGCATTGTGTTTGTCATAAATTGAAAATGTATTTATTGCTTTTGGATTGCAGTTTCAAGAGAAATAAAAGAATTTCGGTCTGGATCACATTGAAATCCTACTAATTCAGTATCCTCTTTTTAGCAAGAGCCAGAGGAAGCACTAAGCACCTTCTTCTGTCAGCAAAGGATATTGCCTGTAACCTCTAGCACCAAAAGGACATTTTGTTTCTAATATATTATATTTCTGTTAGAGATTGTCTCATACTTGAAGTCTGAGATTTAGTAACCCAACATTATTATTATTATTGTTAATGGAATCATATGGGATAGTCTACATATAAATCAATGCTCGGCTGTTGTTTGCATTTTTTTAATCTTGATCTCAGTTTATGACTGAGATCATAAACTGAGAGTTTATTACTTTCTTTTATCATTTTCTTGCCTTAGGAAGTTTGTCCTATTACAAGTTTTGAAATTCTCCTTTTCAGTTTCTTTACTTTTATGGTATAGTATAGGGGCAAAATGGGAGAATTAACTTATCTGTACTAATTTGTATATTTTTTTACCATGTTATATTTGACTTAAGGGAAGAGAGCAAATGCAGTCATTGTGTCAAACCATCCTCCTTTCTTCAGTAACACTCTCAAAGATGCGTTAGAGCTGTGAAAGACAATTCTTTTCCTACAGGTTCTTTGGAAACTTGCAGCTACATAGATGAGAGAGACCTCCAAGGGCTTCTACTAAAGGCAAAACTGCAAAATAAGCTGATACCAAAGACTTTCTATCAGCTAGTAGCTTTATACATGCCTCAGTGGCAAGCGTAGGAAAAAAAAGAAAACAGACTAAAGCTTGTAGTCAACTACCGGAGACAAATCCATGACACGTGGTCTTCGTTGGTTCTGGTTCTTGTGGAATACTTTCTGTTAGTTGCTTTATACATTAAATGATCCTTTGGTCCAAAGGTGAAAGCAAATAGCTAGCAATCGTTTTTACCAATTACCTTTGAAACCTTCTGTCATTCTAGAATATCACCATAAAGAAGAGGTGACCTGTAAAGCAAACACTCCTTCAAATGGAACAGTGCTATTAATTTATATAAAAGCATTGGAAAAGCTTATTTTATTTTCTGGCCTATTCTTTATGCATTTTAATGTCATGTTCTTTTCGTCTGCAGCTGCACACCGAACAGACATTTTCAATACCTTCACTGATGTCCAGAACCCTTTTCTGAGTTAACGCATCTAGTTGAGAACCTTAAAAAGTATTTGAAGATATAGTGGAAAACCATCTGATTCACAGAGGCTTCATGGATCTGTTGGGGAGGGGAAAGCTTTAAGAACCACTTGTTAGGTTTAATAATGTTTTTATGCAGTAGACTTCAATGATTGTTTTACAGCTTTAGGTATCTTTGTTGATATCTTTATAAATGGAGGAAACTAAGAAGTAAAATAATTTGTTCAAGGTCATCCAAGAGACTAGTGACAGAGCTAAATTAAAACCTAGGCAGCTTGCTTAACCTTTTCTTCCAATTCTTCTTTCCTAGCTACTAGTCTGCATTAAGTGTCCAAAACATTCAGCTAGATAAGTTTATTTTAAAATGTATTTAATTTCCTTGGAAAATAACCATTTAGTTCTGTATACAAAATGTACTGAATATTCAGTGCTGAATAAGCAATTGATTAGAGGCCATACACCGGTGGCAAAGTGCCAAAAAGCTGTGTATATAGATTATTATCTTTATTAAAAGCTTATGGGTGATATTTAGAAAGCTGTTTCCATATTGAAAACTAATTATTGCTTTGTCCGTCTTGTGCTTTAGCACTTGAATATAAGACTCATTGGCAGTAGTGATGAAACTATAAAAAGAATCAAGTGGAAAAACTTTGTTCTTGTATTTTTAAGGACAAATCTTGTAATAAGTATCAGTATATATTTTTCCCAGAGAATTATATATTTCTTGTAATTTTTACTGCCTTAGTAGTTAGTCATCTTGTGATAGGCCCAAGAGATAATTTCCAAATGGCCAGGACAAATGCTATATGAAGAGCAAACTTTCGGTTTTAAAATTACTGAGTCATTTATGAGCAAACATTGCTCATCATAAATGTTTTTAATATGAACAGTATTGTCATAGTGCAGAAAAATGCTGGTTTATGATACAAAAATTTACCGAAGTGAGCAGAATGGGTTTCTTGGGGTTTTTTGCATTTACTAGAAGGTGGAAAACAGTTTCAATTAAAAATATATGTGTAGCGGTAACTACCGAACAATCTGCATGCTACAACAAAAATTCATTGCAGTTTTTCTGTTCAGTAGGGATGGTTCAGTTGTGCATAACTAATTAGTATTTCCTAACTCCAGTTGAAATAGAATTCTGTTTTATCTTATCTGATAGTAATATGTTGATGTAGGAACTGCAGTATTCACTGCATTCAGTCTATGTCTTTGGTTAGCAAGTTTTCCAGTTTTAGAGGGTGTCACTTAGATTTTAGTAATGCATAAATGAGGGCAACTGCTGTGCCAGTGCGCTCTCTAGTCCTCTGGGATGGCGCTGTCAAGAAGGACGGTGTTCTTGCCAGCCCGCTGGCGAGAGGCGAGAGCCTCTGGTGTTGCAAAGCACGCTGCTGCTAGTCCAAAGCCAGAATATAAAATGGGGAGGGAGACCCAGGGCATGGGCAGGTGTGGAACTAGTAGTGCTTGCGCAGAGGGAAGGGGATCGAAAGGATTCCTTAGCACTCATTTAGGGGCTGAAGGTGAGGAAGCAAGTCAAGGCAAGGGACAGCTATGTTGCAGAGGTATAAGGAGACTGATTTTTAGGAAGGCCTAAGTTCTTAAGGCTGACCAAATGGCTAAATGTAGATATATGCCTTCAGGCAATGAGTGTGAAGCGAAGGTAATCTTACCAATATATGTATTTTATATAGGAAGAAAAGACATATAAGAAGCTACTTTTATTAATTTTAAATGCTAATTAAGAACCGCTGTGCCTTTTGCAACAAGAAACTCCTACTATTAAAGGAAGAACAACCTTGCGTTTGGTGTAACACTGTAATCTTTCAAAGGTGGCAACAGGTTCCTTAAAGCCCCTGAAACTGAGCAAGAGTGATAAAGATTTTACTTTGGTTTCTCTTTAATTTTTGCTTTGTGTGAAATCTTCACATTTCAAAATTATCTTTGTGAGAAGTTTCATCTGAATTTAAAAAAAATTGGATATGTTGCAGTCTAATTCTAGTTATGGTCTTTGAACTGAGTTCCTAGTACTCCAGAAAGGAGCTGTCAACCAGATTTTACATGAAGACTGTATGTGCTTCCAAGCACAACCAGGTAATTAGATCAGTACTACTTCCCAGCACACACTGCAGTTTTCAACTCTGCCTTAAGGGTTCTCCATTTTTGCAATCAAAATAGCAACATAATTAAAAGAGAGATGCAGGCAAAAGCAGGGGCTGCCATGAGCACAAGCAACACATCTCTCTGCTGGCTGGGAGGATACACTCGGGCACACGGGGGAAACAACGTGACTTTCTGCAAAGCAAGGTAAAGTTTATTTTGAACTCTGTCTCCTCATCGAATGTGAGCATCTGAATGTGTTTTTCTGAAGGGGTGGAAGTAAAGGTCATTGAGCTGTATTACTTGTTCTTTGTCCCATTTTTAAGTCCACGCTGGGCCAGAACTTGAGAACAAGGACATGCAGCGGAACTGAAGTATCTAACATAATGTGTTAACAAATCTGAATATGTAGCATACAACGATCTCATGCAAGTTGTATTTCATGTCTGTTCTCTGAAATGGCCAGCTGAAACAGTTCTGTACCAGACAATGTGTGTGCTGGTATTTTAAGATGATCTAAGAAAAAATTGCAGAAAAAAAAAAAAATTCTGTTTATCTACTGTTCTGTCATGTGTAATACCTGGCTATATTAGTATAAATAGCAAAACATAGTAAATGATAGAGATTACCTTTCTGACTAGATATTAAAAAAAAAAAAAATGCTTTTAGTGGAAAACGCTTTGTCCTCCATACTCTATGTATTGCTCTATCTAAACAAGCTTTTACATGCTTTAGTGTTATTTTAGGCAACTTGGTGTATATGAGATGCTGACTACAAATTTGGACAGGTTGTGACTGGTGTCATTCCCTGTCCCATCCTTGTCCCCTGTGCTCAGAATCTGAGTGAATCTTTTCTTTTTTCTCTATTATCTTTGAAGAGACCACAGAAACTTCTCTGAAGCTTAATGAAACCTATACTAACATGTTTAGTTGAATAAGTAATGTTGAAAAAAAAAATGTTTGCCAGTGTTTTCTTCTAAAGTTTGCCTGAATAGGAAGGAAATGGAAGAATTGGCAAGTAAATAATGGATTTTAGGTAGGTGTATTTCAAAGTAAGGAGACTGAGGTGGGAGATAAAAGGAATAATAGAAATTCTGCTTACAATCTTTTCATAATTTGATAATGATTTGCCAGTAGCAAATTGTAATCTGTTGAAATAGGAACAGTATGAAACAAAAGGTTTTTAATAAACTATATTGTTAGACTTACTGTTGAAAAAGTGTGTCTTGAAAAAGTGTGTCTAAAGGACTTAACTGTATTTTGAGCTGTTTTAAATGGATATTATTTGCCATTCTGTAAACACTATAGGACACTGCAAGACTGTACACATTTTTGCCCAAACCGTGTTTCTCCAAAAAGATTGATGCTAAATATTCTCACAGTATCAATATGTTCTTAAAGTAGTGGCTTCACTGTATGCATTTTTAGTACCCAGTTCTTAACAGTACCATGCGATAGTCACCCATGGAAGTATTTGTGTGCAATATCACGTAATTTTATCACCTTTAGCTCTTCAGCCAGCCTACCCATTGTGAATGCTCTAAACTACAGAAATCTGTTTTTGATATAATTGAAATAGACATGATTTGGATTTTTATACATTCGTAGATAAGATACACTGCATTAAAAATGTGATAAGACTTTAGTGAAAAATATATGTTTGAGTATAAATTTGTGTCTGAAGAAGAGAACAGCAAACATAGGAAGTCAGATTTGGATATAGGGCCTCTACGGAAGGATTCTAGACCCACTTGGATGAACACAGCAGCAAAGGGTAATTACAAGTAGATGGAAAAGTTGCAAAGAATGGAAAAGAGTAAATTGGCAAAGAAAGCTGTGTTGTAGGTGACAACAAGTGAAGCAATAAATTACGAAGTAAATATTATCTGGAATAATGATAGTGCTTCCAAAGATGAGGCTACTTACCTTGCGGAGTGAAAAAATGTGTAATGAGGTGGTAAGACTTTACAGAGGCTGTGGGTGGGAGGACAGCGTCATACCTTGGTCTCGAATGCAGAATACTTGCTTGATTGCACTGCTGCTTTTGCTAATTAAGCAGCTTTATCCGTACCGAGTCAAACTTGGCTTCTCAGAGGAAAGCTAGTGCGCTTTTAGACAGCCAGCTGGAGGAGAGTAATGATGGATATTCATGGTAACATGAAGTGTAGCCTAGTTTAAGCTTTTGCAAAAGTGTAAAGACTTTGTCGATTTTACAATACCCGCTTTTGCCACAAGTGCGTCCCTGCCTGGCTAAACAGAAATATTAACGAACTCTTGTTCGGAATCAGTGTATTTGTCAATAAAAAGGTGGTGACTAAGGTCAAATCCTTGTTTCTGAATTTGCAAGCAGAAGCGACAGAAATGTGTAATTCAGAAGACGCTGAATCTTAAGCCTGACGAGGCTGTTTCTGGTTTTCCTCCAGACCTGCGCTGTCGCTGGGTGGTACGTCCGCTGACTCCCCTCCTCTTCGAGTTGCCGGTATTGGTGGGACTCTTTTAACGAATGGGTTGGTCCCGTAGGCAGTGCTGAAAAATGTGGAACTCCAGGTTTTGAGGAACCTTTCTACTTTTTCCGCATGCTGCCAGTATCTTTATCTTCCTTCTTCCTGTGTGTCTGTGATTGAAGAAAATAGAAGAGCATGAAACGTTACAATGTTGTTGTTCAAGTGCAGCTGGGAAGGAGTGGGAGCAACGTGCTTTTCATCATTTTCACTTCCAAATGCCTGGGTTTGCTTGGTCTTAGCCCATTTTTTCAGAAGTTACTGTGTCTCCTCGTATGAGAGGCAGGGGCAAGAGAATAGAAGCTTTCCTCTCTCTGTGGAAGTTAGGGACTTAGTCCCAGCTTGTGCAGATAGAGGCGTAAATGTACTTTCCCTATTTTCATTAAAACCCCCCAAACTGGGGGATTCTTGGATGTCTAATAAAGTGTGATCATCTGTTTTGTGCCCCCCACCCCCCAAGTAGATAGGGAGAACAGAAACACCACATGCCACCATCAGCCAGTCAGGTGCCAGAAGCTGTTACAAAAGGCAGTTTTGGTCCAGCCATTAAAATGCATTATATTTTAGCTTTTTGTAATGACTGTTCCTTGTTTGACCTTGCTTGATTTACCATTTGATCTCTATAGTCCTCTATCCCACTTGGATATTGGTGTTCATAATGCATCATATACACTGATTGCTAGTAGGAGTTATTAAGCAAATATTTAAAAATACATGCATTTCTTTGAATTTTTATCAGGTGATTAAAATAATAAAAAATTATCAGAGCCTCAGATAAAATCTTTTAAATATCTTAATTCTGTTCTAAAGCACCCACATAAAACTATTTGATGTAAACTAATAGATTTATTTAATTTAATGAAATATTTCTATTTACAGGTTATACCATATTAAAAATACTTTTATAAATGTATTAGAGAAATACACTGAACAAAAATTATATGGTCTTTTAAGAAAAAAATTTGCTATAAGTTCCTGTCCTAGAAACCAAATTTTTTAGAATCTTGCCTTTACAGAAATAAACTGTGAGTAAATAAGCATTAGGAACAGATAAAAAAACCCTATAACTTTTAAAGATGTAATAGGTGCAGTTTCCTCATGAATATTTAAAACTGTCCTAGGAAGTTGTTTCCACCGCTGGAAGTGAAGAAAAGTTACAAAACTCATTAAGAAATACCGTAACAAAATAATGTGTAATGCATTTTTCAGTAGTGACTTGGCAGGTTGCGAACAGCAGCAGAGCAAGGCCCCAGCAAAGGCCGACAGGAGTCTTGGGTTTATTTCATTAGGCAAGGCAGCGTCAAAACAAACCGCCGCAGTCAGCTTGCGCTTTGTTGGCAGAGTTGGGCGCTCTCCGACAGGCTACCTATACATCTTTCTTTATTGCAACAGTAACCTTTAGGCTTCTGTATTTCTGATTTAAGCTAATTTGTCTCATTTTGTATGTTGCACGTGTTTCTTTGTTAAATAGGCATGATTAGAATAGGGGAGCATGCTTTTATGTAACTTCAAATTGAATATAAACAGTAATAAAACAAACTAGCAGCAGTGTGTGCTGCTTATTGGAAAGCTCTTGCAGATAATTACTTTGGTGTTTGTTGAGAAGGTGAGTGTGGAGAAGACATAAAGGAAGCTTGTGGCACGGCCAGTAATAAACCCCAAGTTATATTGGTGTGAGGATGCCCATCCCATCTTTAGGAGTCGAAAGTATCTGTATCCCAGTAACTTTCTGTGTAGGTGTTTCAAAACTGAGTGCAAGTTTAGATACTCTTTCCATCCATATCTGAAAATAAAGTGGTTCTCTTGTGCAAGAAGTACCTTTAGCTCTTCATTTTGACCTTACAAATCTAATACTCGCTGTTTATGAAACATTGACATTTTTGCTGAATTGCCTGGTTTGCGCGGGCTGGAATCTGTTGAGCTACACTCTTACCAGTTTACTGACTTCCTGCAGGAGAAACCGGGGGTGACTCTGTGAGTGTGTGTGGTGTTAAAAACAAGCCTGGGGAAAAAAAACCAAAGCAGAAGTTAAAATGGGTTATTTTAGTTTTACGATTTAAAGTGAATTCCAAAAGAGAAAAAAGTGGTGCTGATTGCTACCTTAACAAGAAGGTAGCAAATGACCTTCTTGTATTTGCGTACGTATCTCTGTGCCTGACATCAGTTTTGTTCTGTTTCGCCTTGTTTCTTGTTTCTTACTTCTGATTTCTTACTAATAAAAATTATAATAATTCTACTGAGACAATATAGATTTAGAGATCAAACTACAATATGAGATCAGATGTAGTCACCTAAGTCTCGCATTTTGTCTAGAGGAACTAGGATGGTTCCAAAGAGGAAGATTCAGCACTATTTCACTACCTCTTAGATGGCTTTAATGATTTATTTTGCTTTGAAGATAATTTTCTATGCACATGCACATTTTATCATGGTTCATTATTAAGAAAGCTTTAAAAAATATCGAAAGCTTCTTTCCTTTGTATGACCAAAAAATGGTTAATATTAGAAAAGCTATCATCTCAGATTTGGATTTCTCAAAGGGCAATAAAAAGGTTTTATCATAAAACGTGATAAATAAGTCTGATTCCACGGAGTAGCAATATGGTTGCATAATGTGCTGTGACTACAGAACTTGCTTTACTTAGTTGTTATAGCCATCTACTGTTCAAGGTAAATAAAAATCACAGAAATATTTTTAATTAGGAAAAATTATTTCTTTTATGAAGCCTTTGTCTTTGAAGCAATAACCAAAATTAATTTTCCTGAGTCTTATATAAATTCATGTTGCATACAATATATGTTAATAGATGATAAAAGTGTTTATAGTAGCACTTTTAAAGTTTTAGAATAAAATAATATTTTAAGTATTTGGGGTGAGGTTTAAATAGGCAGACATTACTCTTAAAACAACAACAAAAAATCTTTGCCATTCCTATAAAACAGTCTTCTGAATTAAACAGTTTGTAATTTTAAAAATAACATTAGTTATATTTTAAGTCAGCTGGTTACATGTCACTGCTGGTGGATCAACAGAAGTTCTAATTTATCTGCTTTTCTTAGAAGGTCCTGGGGGGAGTCCATGTTACACTCTAACATAAAGAGTACAGATACTCCCTCTCTCCTCAGGTCTGCTTTTTTTATTGTCCATCTGTAATGGACAGCCTATGCAGAAACCTTTGTTTGATGCTATAAAAACACTACTGAAGATTCCATTTAAAATTTTAAAAAGTTTAGCTCGGTGATTATGTTGCATTCACTTGTATTCATCTGCATGTACACGTGGTTTGCTTCTACACATGAATACAAACAAAAGTTTGATATGTGTTGTGGATACTTACCTAGATAATACAGGCAAACAAGTGTGTTTTTTCTTTACTGAGTGTAATTTCCAGTTTAAGGGGAATGTACACATAATTTCATAGACACAGTGAGAATAAATTAATAGAAAACCAAAAAAGTATATGACAAAGCTAAAATCTATATGTCGTGCAGGAGTGCATGCTCCTTGGTGACAGAAACAAACTATCTAGTAGAATAAACCTCATTTGGAGTCAAATAAAGAAGTGAAATAGGAGAGACTTGTGTCGAGGCTGCTGCTTTGCCTGGGAACAAAGTGGTGTTACTGACTGTTTTATGGTAAACACATCTAGAATTGTGTGAACAATTGAAAACCAAAAATCCTTCTGGGAAGCATTCATAAAGCAGAAGTTCCAGTAACAAGCCAAAATATCCCTAAGTTTAAACAGCATGAAAAGTAAAACTGAAGAAACTGAATTTGTATTTTGATATAACTGCTGGGGAGAAATAACAAAAGCAGAAAATTCTGACACAGATGTGTATGGTTAAATCCCAAGTGATAGCTGGGACTATTAACATAGTTGACTATGTGACTGAAACCTTCACAAGCAATAAAAATGTTTTGACATTGTTTTTGCATTACGAGTGGTTCCCAGGTAAGATGTTTCTGTCACCAAAGTTGCTCTAGTAGTAGTGTGCTAGCATTATGAAGGGTGTATTTGTGTCTATTTGTGATTATATATATCTGTATGTATAATTTCTTTTTAAAGAAGTATTTGTAGGAATTTTCACTGGTGGATGTTGTCCAGATAGATAATACTTCTGTGGTTGTAATTTTCTTGCTCTGGTGCTATAGGGTTGCACTGGAATAAAAGGAGGCTCTTTCAGTGTGCACTGGAAAGCCACTCGGCTATTTCAAAGACCGAGGTTGGCTGGAGAATCTCTCATATGGGTTGTGATGATGGAGGGCATGGGACTTAGAGATTCAGTATTTTGTATGAGGTTGTGCTCTACCTAAAGTCCTTTCGTTGGACCCATGTTCTAGAATTTTTGTGCTGATTCATTTTCTTACAAAGGAAGAAATGTCTGGTATGAATTAGCAGCAATTCAGTGTACAAGAGAGTAAGATTAATTTTCTTGGCAGTAGTAATACTTCAGAGCTGGAGTCAAGAGAGACACTAATATAAAGTATAATTACTGTGTATTAAGGTTTACAGTATTTCTATTAAAATAACTTCAGCTGGATTTGTCTTTGTTCATGAAATGTGTGGGTAGAAGCAGACTGCAGGTCTGCTTTTCAGGTTGGTGAGGACCTTACAGCAGGTAAGTCCTCTTCACTTGAAGTCCTGTAGCGGTTGTCTAGGCTTTTGTTTGTTAGAAGTCCTTCCCAAAAGTTAGGCAGCTGACGAAGCTTTTGAGTTTGTGGTTTGGTGGGTTTGGGGTTTGTTTTGTTGTTTTTCTTGGGTTGGTTTGTTTGGTTTGTGGGTTTTGTTTGTTTTTTCTTTCCTGGATAGTGTGACCCACTATAAGTATACATCTGAGATCCCCAAATCCTTGGCTGTTAGGTGGTGCATTGATGACATATCAGGTGCCAAGTAGCTTTCAGAGTAAACTACTACTTCAGAGTAAAATGAGATGTGATGGTATGATTGCTTTTGCAGGTGAGTTGTCCAAGTCCCTTGGCGATAATGTCCATATATTTCAAGAACAGTACTCTGGAAAGCTGTTGATATAGAATGTGCACACCACGTACCTTTATTCTGAAATGCAGGCTGTGTGTGATTTTACATTGTAACAGCATAATTAAATCTGTATTTTCTGGTTTGCTATGCTTGAGGTAGGTTGTTGTCGGGCTAATGTAGGCTTTTTCCTGAGCATTTGTTAGTCATTTCTTATTTGGATGGTGTAGAACAATACCTTTATGATGCTTTCTATGGAAGAGAATTCCACGATTGGTTTCAGCCTTGCATGGCAAACTGCTGTCAGTCAAGATGGTATGAAGCCTTTGTGCATATAACTGCTTAACAAATGCTAATGTAAGATTTAAAGCGCATGTTACTTCATTTAAATGCTCGTTTCCAGTGGATTTTCAAATGAGTGTTTGAAGGGAAGCAAACCTAATTGATATTGAGGAAACATTTATTATCGAGGAGCAAACAGCAATGCTAAAAGAGAAAGCCATAATTTTTCAAATACGTTATCAGGGTTGTTTGTACCTAGAGCTCCTACCTAAGGTAATGATGTTTATAAATGTTAAATAATTTTTTTATCACTGCTTTTACCGGTCTTTTTTCAATTATTTGGAAGAATTCAAAGAATTTGAAGAATTTCAATCTTAGTGCATTTGTCAGTGCTAGGATTTTTGCTCAGAATACCTGAGAGATTCTTCTAACATCGTATCTTCTGTTATCTGTAATATCCAATTGCAATCGCAAGATTATTTTTTATGTAACATTAAGTGTATTTATGTCCATGCATATGAGGTTATAAAGTGACAGGTGAGTGATTTTATTCCAGATCGTAATAAGTGTAGAGCCACATCTCGGAAAGTGACACTGTCAGCTTGTTTGGCAGTCTGTCTCGGTGCCAAATTGAGGATCAGTAGTTCAGCCAGTCAGTGGTACACAAGATCTCTGCACTGGATTATTTTGCTTGCAGGTTTGTCATAGTGCTTTCACAAGTACTGAAGTTGCACAAAAAGAAGAATAAAGGATAGTAGAGTTTCCATATCTGGTTTTGTCTTATCATCAGAACAAGTAAACCTCAAGTTTTCATGCTGGATCTTTGAAAATATACAGTTATCTTTTAAAATTTGTAGGTTGGACAGGCAGTGAATTAGATATTGTTATCATCCTGTTACCATAACTAGTAGTTTTAGAATATATGATAAAATTTTTAAAAAAAATTAATAGAGGCAAAAAGGAAAATTTGGGGAAGCAAAGGAGAATTTTTAAAAAGTCAGTATGCTTACCGTACACTGCAGAATTTTTGAGTTATTAATAGGACTCTTCAAAACTTTCTATTTTGACAAATTATTACAAGAGTAGAAAGTGTACTTTTGTATTTCTTAAATTAGTCTGTATTTTAGAATAGTTTTTTGATAGATGATTTAGAAATTCTTTAGATCTAGACATCCAACTCCTCAAGATGAGAAGAGAATATTTTCAGTTTGGAGACTTTAGCAAATAACTTTCATGGTGGAAAATAGGATTATGTGTAATATATAAATCAAAGTAAATGATGTTAATCAGCAAAAGCAGCTTGTTATAATGCATGGTCGATCAAGGTGAACATCTCTGCTGCATCTGTGTTTGAGTAGCGTATTGTAACT
Source organism: Aviceda cuculoides (assembly GCA_035590195.1). Lineage (NCBI taxonomy): Eukaryota > Metazoa > Chordata > Aves > Accipitriformes > Accipitridae > Aviceda > Aviceda cuculoides. Next base: position 2,652,824 of record JAVJGG010000037.1, on the reverse strand, counting down.
GATAATGCAGTTAGCATACAAAACAAATTTCATTTTGTGCACCAAGAGGGCTTCATGTGTACATGTGTGAAGGAATGTACGTATGTATGTCTGTCTCTGCAGTAAACCAGGGAAGAGCTGTTCAAGGCATAAAACTGGTCTGCATAATGAGGACAAATTCTTCTGTTTTATCTGAAACATTGCCTGAAAACTCAGGGTAAAAATCTGTGACCATAAGGCTTGTAGCAGTTCTTTAAGTATGTAAATGGAAAATAAATTTATTAGAGACGGCTTTGATCAGATAGTTAAAATTATATATATGCAATCATCACTCATACACTTTTGAAAAAACAAATTCTTTTTAGGTGCCAGTACACAGGACCTGCCACTGTAGGTCCTTTTATTCTATTTGAATGGGATAGCTTGTTTTCTGTTCAAACTTGAATTAAATGGAGTTAAAGTGATGCAGTTACTGTCTTTTACAATTCTCTTTGACAGCCGTCTCCACCAATATTGCTAAATAAATTTTGAGGTCAATGTGCAGTCAGTTGGCTTAACTATGTTAGAAAAAAACCCATCAAACTTCTAGGACTATTTAAATGTTGCTATTTTTATTTAATAAGAATATGTCAGAACTTGCTTTTGTTTGAACCAAGCATTATTGAAATTGTTTGGAAAGGGTGAGGAGGAAAAATCAAAGTATCTGTGTTTTTCATGTCACTGTCTTTTTTTGTTTACCACTTCTTATCTGACCCTTATGTTGAAACCAAAACTGAACATTTAGCATGAAATTACTGTGGAGGCTTGCAAGTGAGGAACGATATAAAATAGTGATTAGGCACGTACTGTCACAATACCTATGATTATTTACTCTTGCAGTTTTTCCACATGAGCAGTTAAGTATCTGCATGTGCTAGCAATGACGTTTTGGAGAAATAGTGTGGTAGTGTGGTGTGGTAAGTCATTAAATTTTTCCTAGTTGCTACTTTTTGAAAGAGCTATTTCAAACTGCTTCTTAGGGATTAGCTGAATTTTCTGAAAAGTTTATTCCTGACTTTAATTTGTCATCTTTTATTTCAAATAGGAAAAATTTATGACATGCTGGTTATAAATTTCTAGCATAAGCTATAAACTAAGGTAAATGCATAAAAAAAAAATTCTGAAGCTCTTTCAAGCAAATAAAAATAGTTATTAGGCAAAATTAACAGAAATCAATTGAATATTGTTGCAGATTCAGCATAGCTATGTGGCTGGGGAGAGCTCCATTCAGATGATCATTCTGACATTTGTCACAGTTTCACTTCATACAAGCCATTAGCAATCAGCTGTAGTGTCTGTTACCTTTCAAAACAATTCACATAAGGATGTGAAAGTCAGAGTCCGTTGGGAATTGTCAGTTAGGAAATTCTTTTCCTGCTCATCTTCCTTTTTTTCTGGAGTCCTCATATGGAAAAATTGGATATCAGTGGAAAATTTAGTGTAGGCTTTTAAATCAGTAATTAATCACAGAATGAATAGTGACATAATTCTTAGTGTGCATTTAAAATGATTGCCAACAAATAAAATACTTGCAATTATTCAAACACTTTTTCTCAGAAGTATGTTTCTGACTTCTAAATAAAGTATCCATGTAGCTAATGCAGATATTTTAAAAAAAAAAAAAAAAAAATCAGCTCCCCTTTCCAGTATTTTGGTGGGATAAAGATGTGTTTCACTTAAGCTTTTTTCACTTGGAGAAATTGTGCTTCTCTGTTTATAGTAGTAGCATGTGTTTGGGAAAAAATATATGCATCGAATGATGGAGACTTGCAATTTGCTTGTTATTTAGCCACTGATAGATCAGTTTGCTGGAATTTCTTTCTATTGGAATAATGGGGGTTATTATATTTTCCTATTTCTGTAGTCTTCCAAGAGCCTATTATGAGTAGCATTGTGAATACAAATGATGGTTAAACCAAAACACCGCGAGAAAATGGAAATGGAGTACTCTTTTGAACAGTCATAAGCTGTTTCCTCTGCTCACTTTGCTCCCTCAATTTATTTTGATATGTACATTTTTAGCAGAGCAAAGTTTTCTCTAATACACATTTCTTGAGGGGTTGTTTTTGCTTTCCCCTCCTTATCCCTTCCCCTGTCCCAGTCTCGAGTAGAGTGTTTTTTTCCTTTGGCCATTCATCTCTTAGTGATTAGAGGTACTCACGTTGTTGTAAAGGGCATTTAGCCAATTTGTTTCACGAACTAGAATAAATTGTCCTTTGTCAAGCTGTAATAATGGATTTAAAAATTCTCATAACTGGTTATTGATATTCTCAATGCATCATTGATATGTTGAAATACATTCAGTACCCGAATAGATTATCTTTTCTGCCATGTATTTAAACTACAATATCACTTGCATTTAGATTGTCATAATTCAAAGTTCTCGTGCTTTTGCTGTCTGTATGAAATTAGCTTTTCCTTTTTAACAAAATTTATCAAAGTAAGTTAAAAGTACTAGGACTTCTATTTCATTAGAATATTTATTCATAAGGATCTGTTAACAAATCACAGTCACATTCCCCTTTATCGCAGTATCTACTCCCTCCTTAAAGCCAAAATTACTTGCCAGATTTCCTATGATCTTCTTAGTGTTTAAAAGGAATAAAATTAAGGAAATATGTGTATAGTACTTGTATTTAGACATTGGTTCACAGGTACTAACAAGCATCTTGTAGTTTCAGCAGTAAAGCAGATTGTGGTAGAAATTTGGTCATAGTTTGTGGCCTGTAATCAAATAGCACTATACAGAAATAAATTAATGTAATATCTAATATTCTAAACTGTTACCTAGTGACTTACAAGTACAGTTGGAAGAATATTTAAACTATATTTTCATAGGAGTGGTTTGAAATTTTCATCAACTTCTCCCAGTTTTTCATGCCCTTCTGGTTTGCATGGTTTTAGCATTTCAGCAGTTCAGCTTTTGAGAAGACAGATTGAGCAAGTACTAAATTTTTAAAATATATCGCAGGATACTCATAGAGGAGGAACATACATTAATAATCTCAAATTTTTCATCTGACTACTGGTTGTGATTAAGGACAGAATCATACGCGAGGAGTTATGACACTCATAAGCAGCTTCTTATATTTTGCAGTTAAGACCAAAAATTATTAGCGAAGCAAACCCTGATGACAGGCAGAGAATGTAGTAAACCGCTTATTCGCCTTTTAAAAAATGGCACAGCTTTTCTGAACCAGTTACTCGTTACTGGGTTTTGCTTGATTTGTAGGGCAGAGTGTTAGAAATTGCAAAATAATTCAGGAGCGGGACGAAATTCTGAGTTGGACAGTTTTGTGTTTAGGCTTCAGTTCTGCAAGGATGAGCAGAGCTGATACACATGATAATTATGGCCATCGGACAGGTATTGACCCAAGAAATTACTTAGAAACATCGCAACTTCATACTTGTAATAAATACAGGAATTGTAGGTAAACCCATATTCTCCTTTTTGTTTTTTAGTTTTCTTACAAGTCAGGAATGCTCTTGGTGAGAAGACGTAGGGAACTACCTGAAATTTCAGAACTTTTTAAATTTAGCAATAAAGAATTACCCTGTGAGTGAGAAATTCCATCGAATGAAGCATATCGACTTAAATGCTAGTTAGGCACACCTGCAGAATTGAGCCACGTTTCCCTAAGGTGTACGTACAGAGGGAATAATACAGTTCGGATAGCTAAACTAGCATCCATATGCTTAACTGGAGTAGAAGCCATAGAGAATTAGCAGGACTGGAGACCAGCAACTGCAGCACAGGGCGCAGTCGAGGTGGTGTGAACCCGTGCTGAATCCTGCCCAGTTGTTGAGGTCGCTGAGAGCCAGTGTGTGTACACTCCCCTGCGCTCTAACGGCACTTTATTTCTGCTTGTGTGTTCTGTGGCCGTATCTTTTTATACTAGTGTACCACCAAGTGTGCATAATAGCTTCATTTGGAGGAAGGAGGAGTGGTAAATTGGACTCAGTAATAGTAATTAAAAAAAAAAAAAAAAAAGCTATTGTAAAGTAGAAAAAGGAATAATTTGTAATCTAAAGTAATTAAAAAATTCTGAATTGCACTCTGTTTATTCCAAGATCTAGGTATGCATGTTTTATATTCCATTAAGAACATTGTTAAAATAAAAGTACTGCTATTTTTTAAATGCTTCTTTAACTTCCTGTAGATGCACTAAGGTTGACTTTTCATAGCTTATTTTTGGTAGATTATGTATTTGTGGAATATAGAGACATTGTACAAAGAAGTGGAATTTAAAATTAACAAAAAGAACAGTTTCTGCATTGAATTATTGTTTACCTTTATTTCTTTGCTGCTTTTCAAACACTTCTAGAACGAATAGCAAAACGTATTTATCCCCATGGGAGTCTAGCAAACTTAGAATTAAATACGTAAATACTAACATAGAATTTTCAGCTAAGTAATCATACTGAGGCTTCAGTGTTGCATTCCATATGTTAACCATCTTGAAATACTAAAGGTCTTTGGGTAGGAAAGAGTGAATTTTGTTCATTTGACTTTTAAAAAAAAACTTTTTTTTTTTTTTTTTAAAATGATGGTGGTATAATTCCTGCAATTCTGAACCTTGCCTTTGGAGGGTTTTTTTCTTTCACTTTCCCTATCATTTGAAAACCATTGCAGGAAAGGTGGCATTGGCCTTCTGACAGTTGATGGACAGCAAAGACTAAACTTCTTCCATTGTAGGAAACAATTGGAACGGATTTGCTACATTTCTAAAGTAGAGGCTTTTACTGCAAGCAATTATATCATAAAAAGTTTGGAGTTTGGATCTGTCTTCTGAATTTCCAGGGCTGGTAAAGATTTTGTGATTAATATAACATTCTGCATGTTTGTACTATATAAAAACCCAACTTGAGTACAAGGCAAATACTTTGTATTTTAAATAAATGTTTGTATGAAATTAATGGACCTGGAAGTTTCCACCGTTTTTTGTGAAAATGTATTTTACTTAATCCTTGGATTTCAGCAAAAGTCTTAGTAGAGATACTGGGGGGAAAGGGGGAAGGGTAACATTGACCATTCAAATGGGAATAAGGATGTGTTTTTATAAATTAGCCATGAAAATGCTGGAAATTCAGTCCTCTAAAAATGAAAAATGAATTGTCACAGAAATGTATCTCAGCTTAGAGAAAATCCCTTTTCTGTTTTCTGGGTGGAAGTCAGCACCGTGACTCAGCTGCTGCTCTTTTCTGATAAGATGTATGTGGGTGGTTACGCTGCAGTAATCTCTGTAGCCTTCCCTTCTGTTGGTGCCTACAGACATTTTTCTTACACCCACGCGTGTTCCCTGGTTCCATACAGCAGATTAATAGCTTCTTTTTGACACTAGGAAGACATATATAGGAGATTCTTTTCTGTATGTGTACAAGGGATGTAAGTTTATTGTTTTAAAGAAAGCATATTTGTAGCGTAAATCAGATTTTGTCAGAAAGGTGGAAAAATGTATGAATAAACCAGTTAAATCTTTAATGTGAGTACCAGGACATCTCTGTCCTCTGTAAACACTAGGAATTTATCATATTTCCAGGGTAAAGTGTATCTGTATTTTTCAGCAGGTTTTTTTTTTTTTATTCAGAAGAAATCACTAGAACAAAATTAAACTTATTTTTTCATGCTAAATAAAGTATGTTATAGTATCTTAAGAACTATCAGATGTTTTACTGAAACTATTTTTCTTTAAAAAGCCAAAGGTGATGGATAACTGTCAGAATCCTGAGGAGGTGAAAAGTGGAGAACTAAGAACAATCAGGATTGCTTGTAGTTTTGGGAAGACATAGCAAATGTTACACACTGTCCAGGCTCTGCATTGCTTTGTCATTCTAAATGAAATTAAGAGGAAAAAGGTGTGTTACTATTAATACATACTATGGCAGCTATTAGTTCTTGTTGAATTGATTCTTGGTTTTCTGTTCTAATGTTTAGGGTTTTTTTTAAAGTGTAGAACTGAATTATATGACAGTCCATAGATAGATAGAATGACAGAAATTGAAATTATTTACTGACTTTTCTTTGGAAATCATTGAGAATGTGTGTTTGTGCACTCATTCTCATCAATTCAGAGTCTTCCAGGGGATCTGTTGCCATGGTACATGTGTTACAACTTTATCTTGTGAGTCTAACCTTGCAAATCTTGTGGGTTTTCTAATTGATATTAGCATTTTATCAGGTAGAGTTGACCATTGTGGAAGTCAACTGCCTAAGTCAAATGGCACTGACCAAATATTTTAGCCAAGTTCATTACAAACTCTGGAAAAATGATGTACAGCCAAAGTCCCAATTTGCTGCTTTCTACCCATGCAGTATGTCAGATAGCTGTTGATCAGCTTTTCTTAATGCTCCTGTTTGAAGTTGTATCCACACTTAGCAGACTGAACTGAGACTACCTTTTTTGGTTTACAGATTGTGTAAAACCTGATCAGTTGTTACTTTTATGAAATTTCGCCTTCTCACTACACTTAGTGGACAGCTTTTTTTAACTCCTAGAACTTTGTTTCTTCGTTGAATTTGTGTAAATTAAGAGGGCAATGGTAGCGTTTTGAAAACATTTTGGTGGTATACACATTTTAAACAATGTTTTGTAGAAATTGGCCGTGCAGCAACATCTTCATTTTCAAGATGATGCTAATCTGATAGGCTTTATATTAAAAAAAAAATATGAACGATATAAGATAACGTAATTGTATGTTGGCACATTTTGACAATTCTGTGTCCCACTCCCCTTGTCATTAACTTCTGCGATGGGTGTGCACAATTAAATGGTAATGTATGTGAGCATTGCTTGCTCACACGTACTCTATAGCTTCCACACGTGTTGCCCTTCAGCAGTGCCACAATGGCTCTCGAATTGTGGCTGTGCTGGCAGCGGTGCTGCTAAATCATTTCAATCTACATCTGCAAAAAGAATTGAGCCAGGAGGGACTGCCAAAGCCAACATTATTAGGTTATACTTGGCCAATGTACTACTGGGTAGTACATAAAATGATTTTACAAATTATTTAACAGAGAGTAGAAATATGGAAGTAGAACAGATTACAGTGAAAACATTTTTAGCTGTACTTTCTGCAGAGTGTTTAACTCATCCGTGAAAACTACTATCTGCTGGCAATAACTGAGTGGACATGATAGCTTGTAAAAGCACAGTGTTACTGGCTGCAAAGGTCTTGCCATCAGTAAGGTGAGCTACATATTTCACATTGTGAACGACTACAGTTAAGGGTGATAACTTGGATTTAAACAGCAAACGAGTGCTATGCCCTGGTTGTAGAGTTCATGCAAATTCTTCAATAATTCCCTTTTGTAATCCCAACCTGAGTGTATTGAGGTTCATCCTTCAGTTTAGCAGTCAGGGCTCTGTAACTTGTGTTTTGCTTCTCTCTCAGCTCTTGATAAATTTCTGTTGCGTCTGTTTTGTGTTTTGATTCTGTTTTCTTACATGAATTATGGTTATTGATATCTTTGCAACTTCATACATCAGAAAATAATAGTTTGTTTATAGCTTGTGTTCATTAACCTTTAGAATTGCTCTGATATAAAATTTAAATTAACCTTCTTCCTATTTTGGAGAAAATTCCTCTGTCTCTTGGTACTTAAACATAATAAGGCTAGGTACAGTATTTCTCATTGTAGCCTCCTTGTAATTTTTGGAGAGATGGAAGAGTAAGAATTGGCAGGCTGAATTTTTGGCATAGAGTATCATAATCAGATAACACTGTCAGCTCAGATCAGTTAACGGTTTCTTGTAGCATGACAACTTTCCCTTTCACTGTTAATGCTTAGTTAATAGTAGATACTGGATTTTCTTATTTTATTTTTTTTTAACAGGCTTTTTGTCTTTGGGCTTCTGTTGTTCTGAAGGTGATCCTCTGGAAAACACTAAAGCTAGAATCCCATGCAGGCTACAATTATATAGGTGAAAAAGAGGAAAAACAGGAGAGTGCTTATCTTTGCATGGGTTAAAAAGTATAATGAAAATAGTAACATTTTTTTCTCTTTTGGGAAAAATATGTGGTAAATGGCTATCAGTCTCTTCAAAACTGTAGCAAATGTGGAGTTTTACTTATAAAATTTTTATTTCAAAGGGGACCTTTTTCTGTTTTTAAGAAGGAGATCATGGTATAGACACTGGAATTATGCTTATGTGTAGATATAAGCAATTATAAGACTAAATCAATAGGCAATTTATACATAATTAGAAGTACTGTTGCTTATTTCTAACGGTCATTGAATCTGAGTGACTTCAGAGTCTCATCTAAAAAAAGGAATTGTTTAATTTTAGATTTTGCAATCTTAAACAGAAAATATTAGTCGTTATGTACATACAGGGAACTTCTGTGAATAGAGTATCTCTTGTGTAAGACTGATATTAGAAACAAAACTATATCATAAGACACTGGACAAGAATCTATAGGAAACCAGAAAAAAACAATGTAGATTTCAAAGTTTTAGCTTTGTCCATTCAGACAGCTCTCATGTGGGGGAAATGGGAAAATCTTTTTTATTAGCTCATACTACGAGAAAGAACCGTGTTTTGTCAAAGCACTGCTCAGTAAAAATGACCCATAGCTCCATTTTCAGCATGTCAGCTGCCTTCCCTTGAAGGGTCATGTTCCCCCTGAGTAATTTTTTATTTTCCTGGTGGTAGTTGGGCACTTTGAGATAGGTCCGTTGCGCCTATGTTAAAGAGTAGCAGTGATCAAGTAGCCGAAATAGCTGTGGATTTTTTCTGAAGGTACATTGTAATTATGGATTTTTTGGTTGTTTTAGTAGATAGACCAAAGGAAGACTGTTTACTTGTGTGTACAAAGGAAGTCACAGCTGATCAGTGGAGGTTGTGTCATGAAGAGACTGAAACTATTTTTTCTGAGCGAGTTCATAGTTCATTAGCAACAAGGTCTGTCTTGAGAAGCTGTTGGTGCAAGAGGAAAACACATTCTTTTTTTCAGCGCTTTGAAATAAGGCTGGAGAGATGTTATTTTTAGTCTCTCCTAGCAAACTACTACTACATGAATACAGGCTAAAAATTGATTTTTCATCTCATAAATTCTTTCCAGATTCTTCTTGCTAGTAAAAATAATTTACCTTAACAAAATGGTTTGCAAAATGCATGCCAAATTTTATTTTGAAAATAAAAGCTTCCAGTAATGTTTGTGTTCAGGTGGATTCACAGCACATACAAAGTTTTTCTTAGACCATTTACAAACATTCTTGACAATAGAGTAGTTGATCCAAGTTAGGTTAGTAAAATACTGTAGAAAAGTGTTGCTTCAGACTCTAAAGAGAGTATCTTCCCTCTGTATGTACCTCTCCCATTCTGATTATGTCTTGGTTTGTCTCGGTATGTCATATTCCCTTTGGGCTCTATAAAAGCCAATGTAAAGGTTGTCTAAAATAAGCAAGTTTCATGCATTGACCTATATAACACATGCACGACTCTCACCAGCCTTCCAGGCAGTTTGTTTAGGAGTTACTGTCTGAATGAAATCTTAGGTTTTTTGCTTTTACTGACATCCTTAATTCTAAATTGCTTTCTATGCTGTCAGAGTGTGTGAAGGTGTGTAGAGGAGATTCTTATGTAAAGGACAATGTTACAAGAACAAATACCTTTGATTTCTGTCTAAAAATCAGGCAACAGTTTCTCCTGATAATAGGAATGTTATTGCAGAGTAAGTTTGCAAAGAAAGCAAGGAAGCAAAATTACATCAACTTTTGAAGCAATTTATGGTATAGTTTCCTGTGTAGTGACATATATGTAGGAATATTTCCTTTAATCCAGTGTTTTTCCTTATGTAAGCAATATATCTGTGTGCTCCAAATGCTACTGTGGACTGTCACAAAGGCTCTAAATGCATGGAAAAATGATTGGCTTAAAAAAAAAAAAAAGGCTGATCTGATATTGAGCTTAAAGCAACGTATTTAACTTGATTTACTTTACTGATGAAATGAACCATTCCATTTAAAGAGATAGTCCGTATAGGTACAGAAGTCACCCTAAAGGTTTAATTGTGCATTGATGTCTTAACTGTGTTTGTGTGTGTGACTTAAAGCGATGCTATCAATACTTCATGAGCTGTTTGTTCAGCAGTTTGTCTGGTGACAAACCTGTGAAATGTTACATATCCCTAAACACGCACAATAGCCCTGAAACCATAATGATCTGTTACTTTGAGATGCGTGCACTCAAGAAAGTAAAAACAGAAATTTGTGATTTTCCTAACTGCTTTGATTTCTCCTGCTCTACTAGGCTAGCTTGTTTTTGCACTAGCCAAGATACAATTACATTAATTATTTTTACAGAAGACAGTTTTTGACAGCAAAATTTCCTTACAGTGCCAGAGGCTGTTCTTCCCTTTCCTTACTGCTTGTTTTACTAATTAATGTCAGCATTTGGTTGATAATGTATTTAGTAATGTCCAGGATATTCAAAGGCAGGTGTTGATGAGATGGGTGTGATTGCTTCCAAAACTGCTTGTGTGTTACTGCTAACACCATATTTAATTGTATGTAATACTCATTTCTGCCTCTGTTTGCTCTGTGTGTTCTAATACATTAGAAAGAAAGTATGTACACTTGGAGCAAAAATTGGTTTTGCGTGAAAAATTGGATAGAACTTTGTGGAAAGGTATGCAAAAGTTAAAACTCTTGGTTTTGCAATGATTCAAGAAATAAAGCTCACTGAAAGTTATACAGATGGAACTTGTAATAATAATGTTTTGTATAGTATTGCGTATAAATTAATAACGCAAATACTATGTATTTGTATTTTATTTGTGATTATTAATTTATATATTTATTTATACTAATAGATAATGGGCTTTACAACAAAAGCCTCCATAGAGATTCTCATACATGTGGAATTAGGATAGAAGCAGAGAGACAAGACAGCTGAATAGTTGCTAATGAAGCCATTAGAACAGACAGGTTAATCTGGAATGCATCTCAAGCAAATGGTAATTAATTTTGAAGACAAAATTGCAAAGTTCGGGTGACTATTTCATTACTCAAAACAAATGTATTTTTTACTGTTGATTCTGTACTTGAAAAAAATATTCATGAAATAATGTGTATTTTCTCTAAAGACAGTAGAAGAATATTTCAGGCAACAAATTGAAAATGAGAGATAAGAAATATTGAGTACAATCATTCTGTGCTTGAGAGAGAAGAATGTTGTTCAATATATTTTATTAGCAAAGTAGTAAATTCTAATGTATACCCATGGATTATTGCAGAAGTTTACTACTTTTTTTTTTTTAATCTCCACTAATTTTGGTCTCAAAACTCACTCACTGAAAAAGGATTATTCACATTATGAACTACAGTGATATTCTGCTTGAGCAAATATATGTCTTATTACCAGTAAATATGTTTCAGTAGGTTGCAGTTCTAGACAAATTTAGAAGAAACAGCTGGCATTTGATACAAGGGATTTAGAAGAGAATTTTAAATGTACATGAAAGAGTATTCGTATCCATAGTCTTGAATTTAGATTGTTGCGTTTGAAATTAGGATCATGAAAGAATTTAAAATAGGTTGCAAAATCTAAATTCCTCTGTGCTTGGAAGCATGGGCTGTAATTGCTTGCTGAAGTTGTTTACGTGGGGTGTATAGAGCCGCTGACTGCTTGGACTGCTCACAAACTCAATTTGTCCAGGACAGCAAAGTGAATTCTGAGAAGTCTCACTCTCTCTTCTTCCTGAAAAGAAGAGAGATGCTGCTACCTTGGAGGACCATCTCTTGGTACAGAATGTGATTTTCAAAAAGCTTGAGAAATGCTTTTGTCTTGATCAGCTGGGCAGCACCCAGAAGCCATGAGAGAAAAAAAGTGAGGTGACTGATGCCATTGGGACACTGTAGTTAAAAAGAAAGTGTTCAAACACAAGTCACAGGTTGAGCACCAAAGGAGAAGCCAAGGCCCAGAATCTTTCTTCTTCAGCATTCCAGAAGAAAATGCATGTTTCTACTGTAAATGGTGTTTGGAAAGGTAATATCTTGCTGTCTGCCTCAAAATGACAGAGACTTGTGAAAGCAAAATTTATTAAAGAGAAGCTGCTTTTTAATTGCGGATCTTGTAATTTTTAATCTGCAGTTTGGTTCGGTATCTCAGCATTATTTGATCATGTCTTTAGCATATTTTGTTTTAAAATATTATACCAATACATAAAATAGATGAGAGAAGATTAAGAGAACTCAAAAATCTTTCATTTGTAAACTCATCTGAGATATTTTATTCACTTTTTAAAACTTTTTTCATTTTTGTCTGTATGGGTGTACTTGTTTCTTCAGGCAGGTTTACATGAGGGATAATAAGTTTTTTGCAGTGAGGAGAGAAAATGGAGAAGTCTGTTATTAGAACAGAATATCCCAACTGTGGAAAGTTAAACTTTAAAACTTTGTTTCTAGCATATAAGCACTATACTCTCATGAAAAAGATTGTTACCTGGTTTCCCAACCCATCGACAAGAATAAGGCCTGAAATAGTATCACCACTTAAAAATTAAGACTTGTGCAACAAGTTGTGGTGGTAAAACCAGTGCCTATTTTTCACAGCAGAAGATATTATTTCTCTAATAAATTCTTTTTAATAAAAAAATTTTTTATAGCTATGTGTAGTGACTGAACATATATGGAAACATCTTACAGTGGATGTAAATTTCAGATAGTGACGTCTTATTGTATTGTTACTGAGTTGTTTCATTCTGTAGAGTTCAGTGATGACTTGGGGCATTAGAAAAAGACAAGCACGTAGGAATATAAAGCCAGAGTACTTTGCTTCCAGCAATACAGTCAAGGGTTTAGGGCATTGTTGTCATCCTTCAACAAGATATGCAGTAGCTTAACTGTGTGTTAAGATTGACTTTTGTTATCGTGTGAGACCAGATCAAGGCCGGGTGGACCTTTGGCATGACCCAGCATGTTTGTTCTTTTAAATATTCATCCTCATTAGCAGATCTTAATTTTTTTTTTTTTTAATCTTCAGTGCATTTTTTAATGTCCTCACATTTTTATCTCCTTTTAGTAATGGTTGTAGTATAGTTTTAGTGGTTGACTGAAAGCTTATTAATGTTTAAATGGCTAAATGACAGGAAGAGGCTCTTTCGCATTTAGAGACATTAAATCAACAGTGCTCTATGTTTATAAAAAAATAAATACTTACCTAATTCAACATGATTTCTAGTATTTTGCATCCAGATCCTTGCCTAAATTCTCACTGAAAGAGGAAATAAAAATGGGGCGTTTTTCATTTTAATAATGTAAATGTTTTAGGTTGAGGTTCTTCCTTTCCATTGTCCTGCATGTTAATTGTATGCGTATATTTAGAATTTTTTCCTCCCTAACACGCTATTTTAATACATTTCTGCTGGTGAGATTTTTGTGTATACTTTTAAGAAAAGTGACAAGATAGTGTAAGTTCTGAAAGCTCTCTGTGCTAAGGAACAAAAGAACAATAGTGCTGCAAAAACATTTCATGAGAACCTGACTACCATAATTTGCCTTTCCAGCAAAAGCATGGAATGCTGCCTGTTTCTTCAGGTGGTGTGATTTATCACATCTAACTTGGCATCATATGTCATCTTAAATTGATCAGATTCTAGTTCTCAGAGCAATGTATGCTCTAACTAGGAACCTTCATATTTCAAGCTGACTGGAAGTAGATCTCCAATCCTGCAATGTGGGTTGTTTTTTGTTTGTTCGTTTTAATTCTCAGGTTCTCTAAGCAAATGGAAACTCTGCTCTCCTTGCTAGCTGTGCCTCCAGAATCATGTTCCTTACAGTGCCTGGCAAAACAGTCCTAGGTTTCCTTTGGGTTTAAGGTCAAATGGCATTACTGTGACCTGAACTGACTTTACGTGATGCGCTAGAAGGTGCCTGTCTGGAGTGGTTGAAGTTGGTTCCTCTACCAATAAAATCCACAGAGGACTGAGGGTGCTTGGGGATGTTTGTTGAGAATTTCTTGAATTAGACTGTTAGGTGGTTTGTCCCTGGTATACTGCTACTAAAATCATGAACTGACTGATCGCGTTTTGGGGAATGTGTGTTAGTGCACGGATGCATATAAGGCTACATACAATTCTTGTCTTCACTCTTCTCGTAGTGGTACATGTAATCCTACCTGTACTTCATTGTCACTGCCGTGTTTCCAGACGTACTGTCATACTGTTCATGTGTCCAAAGTCAGAGGAAGTTTAATACATTGCCTGACTCCTTGTAAGCTAGTAATTTAGAAACATGCAAGATTTTACATATCTCTGTGAAAGGGAAGGAGGTACCTCAACAGAAGAACCTGGCCTCTGATCAACTCTTTCCCCCCCCTTGCTATTTACTTTAATTAATGGCTGTGGCATTCACAGAGTCACTTTAATAATGTGTGTAATAGGTGGAAGTTAGATGCTTTGTCAATGATTGCACTTGATAACAGGCTTGGACAAAACAAAAATGAATCTCCAGCTATGATAATTATGCCAATGTTCCTAAGTCCTCTTTCTTCTCTGCAAATGCTATGCTACAATATAACCACCCTACTGCGGTTTTTGCTTTATATTTACTCTGGTATGAATAAATCTATTCTACATTTTCTACACTATGTTTACTGTGTTCACTTACTTTCCTACTAAAGTGACAATGTGGACAGCAGACTTCAGTACTGATGAATAAAAATTAAGTCTCTGTGAAGCAAAAGATAGAATTTAGGCAATTATGAATGTGGATACTTTCAATTCTATGCATTATTATAAGCTAGTAAAAATTATTCACCTCTGAAGAATGAATTGTATAACTTAGACTGCCTGATAGTCTGTAACATGATTTCTTTCTGTTGTATTGCAAAGTGTTGTGATACTGACACAGTATGACTTTGATAACGACTTCTGCCACACTATTTTCCTTAGGTCTCTCATCAGTGAACTGCAAAAAAGGTTTAGATTTGAAAATCAGCAAAATCAAATGTATTTTAGTAAATATACAAGAGTAAGAATATTATGTCTTATATGATTACTAAATACCCATAGATTCTTTTACTAGTCACCATTCTGAAATCAGGAAATACAGATCTCAGTAGGAGATTTGCATGTGCTCTCTGAAATTTTATTCAGGAAATTGCTCTAACACATCCATTTCTTTAAAAAGCAGTCGAGGCTTTGTATTTTTAAGGGAGAAGTCACCTCTTTTATGATGATGCTGGACAAATACACAGTCAGGGTATCTCTTGTAGGGGCTGGGAGCAAGAAGGTGATGTACAATAATTATTGCATGGTTTTTATAGAGTTTATAATAGACAAGTATACCTGCTGTCATATGTACATATGAAAATAGAGTACAGCCTGTGAATTTTGAGCTCTTTTAACTGATGCAGATTGCTGCTGCGTGCTTATCCAGAGCTAAGGACATTCCAGCCCTTGTATTTCAAGTTATTCTCTCAGAGGATATTTATTGGTTTTAAAGTTATTTCCTCTAGTGAAATATCAGGTCCTCATATAATAAATTCTTTTGCAAAGAGGACAAAATTTTCCACTTTTAAATACGCTAACTTTTTTACAAGACAAATACATTTATGTGTCAATGACTTCATTGGTAATGTGAGCTACATGTAGCCTGAAAATTGCTAAAGCTGCATAAATGTTCAGTTCTATGTGGATAACCACATTTGTATCACGTGTACTTGATACTTACGTATTATTTGTGTACTTCGATTCTTTAGTCTGTGTCTCACCTTACTCAGAATGAACTGATGTTGATTTTAGGCATCACTTAACTCAGTTCCTTAGACTCTGGGAAGCATCAAGGGTGAAACCTTGGCATTCAGCATTCCGAATCGGCAAGCTGTGTCATAGGGTTTTGTCAATAACGGGCTTGTACCTCTCCAGCTGAAATTAGAAGTCAAGACACAACTGTAACTATGCTGCTGAACTATGCCATGTTTGTAGATATAAATGCTTTTAGAAATGAGTATTTGGATACCAATGTTTAAAGCATTGTACGATGTGTTATGAAAGGAAAATACGTGAGATTTTTTACCTCTGTGCTTTTCATCCTGTATCATTATGTACCAGGGACTCTTCCTCTGCCAGTAGAACTATTAGTTCTTTGCAGTACTAGTGGAGAGCAAGATGGAAGCAGGAGGGGAAAAAAGGTTTTGTAAAGGCTGGTGTGACTAGCAGGGGAGAAAAGCAAGAAAGGACCTATAGGACTGGGAGAAAACACAACTGCAGAGAGGGACAGGAGCTGCTATGGCCGTGAAGCTGAGGCATGGTTTTATGTTTATCTTGCCTATTGGGAAAAAAGACTCAATCCAAATCAATTTGTTATATTAGTCTTTCCATCAATCATATCCATTTATAAATTTCTCAAAATCCATTAAAGTCACAGTGAACAAAGAAAAGTAAATTGCCTTTTTAGTGTGTGCCGTTCTCCAGTTCAGGAAGAAATCAAATGAGTAAACAGCAGAACCGCTTGGATGATTTCAGCATAAGCTCTGTTTATGTTACAGGACCTGTGTGCATGCATAAACAGAAGAGTAAGAAACTAGGGTTTGAGTGACCACTTTGAGGTACCTAAGCCTTGTTTTAACAGAATGGGAAAATCTAAAAGACATACCAGTCCAGCTAGTGCAAAGATGAGCCATAGAAATGACGAAGGACTTGTTAAAATATGGAACAGGAACACATGAGAGAAACGGAATTTCCTTATTCTTATGAAAGGGCAGGTTATAGCTCCCAAAGGGCCTTTGGAAAAAATGTAATACAGTCTTTTCTGTTTACAATTCTGTTGGTAAATATGAGGTCAGGAAGGGAAACAAATCCTCCATACCAGTAACTGTCCACCTGCTTAAATGATTCATTGTTGGTTGTGTGGTTTTGTGTTGGTTTTTTTTTTTTTTATCTCCTCCATATACAAATTGCTTACTCAGTTGCAGCTGTTTGAGTAGAATAGGGATGGAGCTTTCTCTGATACACAGGAGATGATTGTATTTAGAGTTGTGCTGAGTAGATGCCCGGTATATTTCCACTTCCCTTAGTTGAAAAATGGATTAATGGCAAGAAGAATGTGAGCTATGGTCTCAGCAGTTTATTTCTTGAAATAACTGTAGTTAAAAAAATAAATTAAAAGAAATGTTATTGAGAATACCCTTTCTTTAAAAAGAGGAAAAACCTTTCTTTTATACATTCATTTACATAAATAATTAACGAGAATTGGCTGAGCGTATAGTTCTGCTGAAACATATTTTGTATTTTCAGCTATGCCGTATCTGCTATAAGTTACTCGGTCTAATTAATGAAAAACGAATAAAATAATGGCAAGCATTTGTCAGAGGGGTCTGTTAATGATGGGAAATGTAAAACTTTTTGACACTATAGAAGGGTGTCTGCTTAGGCACTTTATTCACTGTCAGACTCTGTACTGCTCTGAGGCCTTTTGATAGAGAGCATAATAATATTTGCCCTTAATATGCTTTTTCTGTTGTGACTGGTTTGTATGGTAGTGACATGTAGGAGCTTGATTTTTGAACCAGAAACACATGGCATGTGCTAGATGCTGTAAAAGCACAGAATAAACATGGTCCTTCCCCTTTTAAAGTGAACTTTGATTTCAAAATGCATTGTCACATCGGTAGACAGAGGTGATTTAAAGAATATTTTTAACCAATTACTAGCCAGAGTCATTCTGACTTGTGCAAAACAGCATCACATGTGCTTAAATGAAATTTCTTTTATTTGTTTGTCCTGATCAGCATTCAGAAGAGCCTGGCTCCATCTTCTTTACTCCCTCCCATCAGGTGTTTATACTCATTGATAAGATCCCCCCTGAGTCTTCTCTTTTCCAGGCTGAGCAGTCCCAGTTCTCCCAGTCTCCTCATATGCCAGATGCTCTTGTCCCTTAATCATCTTCATGGTCCTTTGTTGGACTTGCTCCAGTAAGTCTGTGCTCTCCTTTTCTCCCTTCCACTACTTCCAAATAAATTATTCCTGTGTTCTGTAACATCAACAAAAAATGTTTACAGCTGTAAAAATTATAGTGAAGCCTCTTATTAGTATAGCCTGAGATAGTTGTGGTTTTTTGAGGATTTCTTGATTTTTTCTGTTAATGTACACGATGTGTTCTACTAAAAACTAACTTTGTTTTGTATTTGCGATTGGCAGTCATTAAGGTTCCATTGGGTCTTAAGAGCAAACTTTCTGGCACAGTCATGAGATCTTAATCATAAAACTTCATATATTTTATAAAATATGGAGTTTAAATTTTTTTATTTGCTTACAGGACTGAATTTCTTACATAATAATCCACCAACGTGAGAATTAAGGAACAAGCCCCAACCTTTTTAAGATATGGGACAGCATCCCAGATTTTTGGTTTTATGGAACTGATTTTTACTTCTCCTGAGGGTGTAAACTGCCTGTTGATTTGATTCGCTACTGAGAGCGAAAGACAACTCCAGGAAAAGAGCTTAAGTGTTACTAGTTATCATCTAGGCAACTATTTTGATGCTATACACGATAAAGCTCAGAAGCACAGTTTTCTTCAATATAACATACAGTTTAAAAATCATAATTGCATAAAAAGTTGCAAAAGAATTGCCAGTACTGAGTTTGTTTAATGTAAGAAAATAAAAGGGGGTGGGGAACTGTGTTGGAAAGGAAATGGAAAGATAAGGGAAATGGAGGAGAAGAGATGTGTAAACATTTTATGTAAAGCTTCATACAAGCTACTTAAAGAAAATTACTGGTATCGTATACTTTTAACATATGAAACAATTAGGCAAGAAGTATTCTCTCTTTCTACCCAGTGGAATATTTTAGCTTCTGAATTTTTGAGTGACAGGTGAATTCTGAATTGTGGTGACAGGATAAACATTACTTTTGCAGGTGATAGGGACATAACCCAACAGGTATGAGTTAATAATTTAATAAATGTTGTTTTCCTAAGACCACATGACAGAAAACGCTGGCTTATGCAGATACACTTTTTCTTTTTAAAATAATGGTCTTCCCAAGTTCACAAATGTCTATTATCGAGATTCAACCTTTGAGAAATGTTTTTTTAAAGTAACTTGCTTAATCTATTGTATACCTAGAATACCTTCTTTATGAGTAATGATCAGTTATTTTAATGTTGTTTGAGAGCTAGAATGTTTGTGTCAAATGTCAGTACATAAACACCCTCAAAACACCAACAGTTTTATTACATACATGTTTTCTTGTATGCTTTGTATTCCATTGTAAAATTCCTGATTTTTCTTGGTTTTATTTAGATATTCAAGTTTCATTAGCAACTGTTTTCGTGTACAGGTCTGAAGAATGCTTAAACAGTAGGGATTATTACGAATAAACAGTACAAATATGTACATTTTACTTGCAAAAATACTTACAACGACAAAAGAAAACTCTAATCTTTGAGTGTCTCATAATTACCTATATTAAGAAGGGGAAAGTCTAGAAAGTATATTTGCATAGAGATTGCAGCTCAAATAAAACTATGCAAAGCTGAGCTATCCGTGTTGGGAAGGGGTCTAACTATAGGGCCAATGTAGAGTTCACATTGTTGGCTTTTCACCATGGCCATTCTCCTCTGACAGTGGTTTAGTTGAGCTAGTGGTTCTGGGGAACAGTCAGAGGCAGAAAAATCCCACCAAAATGCTATTTGACTGGTGGTGAGGCAGACACTAGAACTTCCATTATGTTTTGTTAAGGACAAATTGGATACCATTTACTTCAGTTATTTGGTTTGCATAGAATGTATTTGCAAATGCTTATGAACTGATAGAATTGCAGTATTTGTTTAGAAGGGATGGGCTATTTCTTTGCAGTTGTTGGTAAATTCTGGTTACAGTCTACATATTCCATATAGCTGTGACCAAGGAGCACAAGGCTTGAAATAGGCTGGAAATAATCATGAAGCAAAGGTTTCAAGTTAGTGCCCTAGTTGTCTCGGTGATCATAGAACTTCCTTTGGCAGAAAAGGATTGGAATCTTAATAAAGCCCAGGAAAAGTTCTGCAATAAATATCCATCCCTAAATCAGGATCCTCTTCAATAAAAGCAAGCAACAGCTTTAAAAAAATAAGTCTGCATTGCAGGCACCAGGCTGGATAAATCCTGATAGAGAGAGGAGGGTCTGCTTAGAAATGGGAGTCTTATTATACTTCTCTAAACCTAATACATGTTGATAATCTGATTATAGTGAATAAATACTTTGTATCTTGTACTATACTGCTAGCTTTTATGAAGGGTGATTTACATTCTAACACAAGTCAGAGGATCAGATTAAAAATCATGTTTCCTGTTCTGGTGTTTGTGGTTTTTTGGTTTTGGGGTTGTTTTTGTTTTGTTTTTTTTTTTTTTTTACTTTATTAAGGATAAATTTACCAAAGTTCACTATTATCTAGATGTGATGTAAGAAGATAATTGTTTTGTTTACATTCTACACAACTTCTAAATGTCTTTTAGTAAATGTCTTTCCTGGACTGTAGCACAATTTATTCCATGGGCTGTAAAGCTAGTTTCAGTAGTGAGGAATTGAGTGCTACAGATACCTTCCAGTAGGACAATTTGGTATTTGATTTTTTACAGCTTATGGTTTTGCTTGGAGCAGAATTTTGCTAATACTAACTAACCCAATAAAACTCTATTTATTTATTTCAACTGAGAATGTGTAATTAGGTCAGCTGTAATTTCCATGTGTTGTGCTCAAGGGAACTTGTAAGACGTTTTTCCACCCACTGTGTGGAAGCTCAGGTTCTACACTACCAAAGCATTTAAACCACAGGGCAGGAGGTTTTTGCATCTGGCCCCCGTGCAACAATACCAGTTAGTGAGAAGGGGGTACAAAGTGTTCCAGTTTCCAGTAATTTCTGTCGTTGTTGAGTTCTTCAAGCACAGAAAATCAGCTCTGAAACATAAATGAAAGGACCTACTACTACTACTACTAGCTAAATCTGGTGGCACTGAAAGATATGTCTGTAATTTGGTGAATATTAACCAGTGGCTTTACTGGCCTTTCCATGAAATAAAAAGAAAAAAAAGAAACAAACAAACAAACAGAAACAAAACCAAAAAACCCAGACAAGTTTATGGCAGGATCTACTTATGCTGCGTATAATATATTTGCATATATTTTCCACACACAGCATATGGCCGTTATTCAAATTGCAACAGCCAAGTGTTAAGAGCTTACATTACTTATTTCTAAGTATAGCTCAAATATAGATTGCTGTGCTGATCAGTTTTATGAAAGTTTTCTTTTTTTTATGCCTCAACTTTCATTATTCAAAATCCTGCCCATTTCAGTTATGGAGAGTTGAGTCACTTGCATTTGAACATTTTGCTTCCATTAGTACCCAAATATTAAAAAAAAGAAATAAAATAAAAGGAAAATGCATCGTATCTCTTATGGCAAAGGGAAGCTATATTCCAGAGATGCAGTGGTAGGATGTTTGTTTTAAACCTAACAGAGTGTTTGTTTTTACATCTTTAACATTCCTATACCTTTATTTGCAAAGTTGTCTTTTTGATACTTAAGTACTTAAAATTTGATAGCCGCCTTAATAAAGTAAAATAACTTCTATTTTTTCCGTTGCATTTGTAGAAGTGCAGTAGTATATAAAAATAAAGTTTTGCAGTTATGTTAATCAAATCTTTTATTAATTTCCATAGTAGTCTATGGATTTTAAAGTCTGAGTCAACGTTCAGCTACCAACTTCAAAGGAGGAATATTCAATTTTGATTTAAGTAGAGTGTATGAGTCAACTTGCCAGCTTTCTGGAATAGGCTTTTTATCAAGGGAGAGCAATGCTGAAGCTCAGGCTATTTTTGAAAACATAGATTGTATGGATAAGTTAACTATGAGCAAATTAGGGCCATGTTCAAGTATACATGTCTTTAGGGTAATGCAGATTTTCAGCTTCCTGTGATAAGGTATTATTAGAATCTTCTTAGACTTATCCAGCAACATAAACTCTTATCCAGTTTGCAGAAAACCAATTAACTAAACAAGTAACAGTCCTGTGCCGAAAGTTTACAGCAATGGAAGAAAGTAGTGTGCAAGTAACAGAAAGGAAGCTATTCCATAGCAATAAACTCAATTTATATGTCAATAACTTAGTGATCTTTAAAATGTCAACCATTGTAAATGCTATATTTATATGCATAAAATTTATAAAACTACATAAACATATAATGTATAGATATGTAAATGGTTATAAATATATAAAATACAGATAATTCATATAGCAATTATGTCTGGTATGTAAAAGAAGATAGTACTGGATGCAGCGTGATGTTTTATTTCGAATACTAGTATCAGAAGAATGCATCAACCCTTAGTTAAAAGCTGCTTCCTGGTTTATTTTACTGAGCCAATACCTCACGTTAGGCGGAAGACTGTGTTCCATCGGTAAATAAAAAGTTATTCAAGCATGGGTCGGTGTTAGTTCATAGGCGGACGAGAGAGAGACAGAACTGACAGGATGGGTTAGAGCGGGAAAGGAGTCGACCTGTGGAACTAAAGCGGCAGCGAAGACCACAGCGGAAGGTCACACCAGCACATTTGGTCTGGAACAGGACAAACGACTGTACCAAACCGAGAAAAGTACGTAGCTGGAAAAAAGGATGTGTTATTACCGTATTGTAGCAGTACGCTTTCCAATCACGTATTGTATGGACGAATAAGAAGAGAAACAAATGTCTCAATGACAAATGTATCAGATTTGCAAGGAAAAATTCTGAACAGAATTCTTTCTGTGATGCCAACCACGGTGGAGGATGAACCTTTATTGGATGCAGCTACATCATGAACATTCTGACTTACGATGTTTCTCTCTTTATCTAAGAGAACTGTGGGTAGCTGTGTTAGAGGAATATACTATTGGGAGTCAAAAGATTTTTATAAAAATTCCTTTGTTATTTCCATCACATTGATATAATGACTTCTGTTTGCCTCGACATTAACTCATAAAACTATTGGGTAAAGAAGATACAGTGTTTTAAAACTAAAACCCAAACAATAAACCACCCCACCCTTCTGATTTTAACTGCCTCATCTTTTATAGATATCTACAAAAAGAGGGTCTAAAAAATGAGGCAGTGAAAACCGACAGAGGTTACTAGTGTGTTATGGGGAAAAAAAATCAGTGTGTGAGTCTCATAGGTGAGGTCATCGCTTCAGAGCTTCAGTTCTTGGAGTGTGTTTCTGTAAGATGAGCTAACAACTGCAGATCCTGAATAAGTCTCGCGTCGGAAGGTTAGATCTGTAGCTCAGCTCCAGGTCGCTGTCATTGCATTCTAAAATAACCTGTCGCATAAGTGTAATTTCATAGATAGGAGGTTATGGTAAACACAGTGGCTTTTTCTAAGTATATAGTTTCAAAGAAAGACAACACGTTTGAATTGTTCTTCATTTCCTGCCCTTAACAAAATTATTTAATATTAATATGCTGTGAATTAACCTTTTTTTCTGTTTTCCAGTTTATATACAATTGATATAAATTTTACCTGTAACTTTTTTTTCTAGTCTTAGCTGTATTTGGATCTTGCTAAGAATGTTTTAGAATTGTACCTGCCAATAAGTTATTTGGTATCACCAATAGGTATGCTACTCTGTGCGTGTGGTATAGGAAAATGTATATATACACACGCACTATGTATCTTTCTTCATGTCTCTGTAGCTTTTTGCTGTTGCTGTTTAAACTGGCACTCTCATTTTCCATGGTACTCCTCATGGGTTTCCATGGTACTCCTCATAGATTTCCATGTTCAAGTGCTTTACTCCTTCCCTGATTTATGTCACTGTTAGATTATTTTATTTTATTTTATTTTATTTTAATTATTCTTTACATAATGTTGCTTTGCCAGTCCTTTTTTTTCAAAGATGGAATTTATTCAGGCAGTTTTTGACGTCCCTATGAAAGTGGATGTGAACCTGGCTAATACCTGTGTTATACATTGATTATATTTTCTACAGGAGGACAATAATCATAGGAATTAAAGATAAACTTCTAAATTAATGCAATAATTCTTCTAGTTCTTGAGGAAACAGAGTTTTCTTTTAGGACCCAAGTTGTGCACATAACATACTAAAGCAAAGTTATATGCAGTATGAGTAACAAAATCTTCCGGATTCATTTTGCTTGTCAAGCAGCAGTTCACAACTAATTAATATTAAACATTTAATAGCAAATGATATGTTGATATCTGAGGATAATCATAATAGTATTCACAGCAAAAGGGACTTAAAAGGACTTCCTAAAAGGACTTCAGGTATCTGATGCTTATTTTCTTTGCACTTCTTGTTCCTTCAGGATTAATTTTTAGTTCATTTCTTAATTAAAATTAAATTACGTTAATTCAAGTTAAGTTAATTAAAAGAAGTTAGAAGCAAATGTTTTTAATAGAGCTTTTGTAAATGTGCTGTACTCTAAGAGCAAGCAAAACCTTGGCAGCAGAGGTGGTTCAGATTTGATGTAGTTCATCTGTTCTTCCTTGATAAAAGCAAATACAGATTCCAGGACATATTTCAGTTGTTTCTGCAGATTTCCAATTTTACTTTTTTTTTTTTCTTTTAAACAGTTCAAGCATGACTGTCTTTAATTTGTGCATACAGACTAAGAGATGGGCTATGAAATAAATAATCTGTTACATGGAATTTTACTTTTTCTGGTTTGCACAACTCTAGAGCTGACAGGATGAAAAACGCTACTGATACTTGATTGCTTCCGAGATATGTGTAGGTCAGTCCAAAGTGTAATGATTTATGTTGATATCACAGTTGTCTGTTATTGGAAATCTGTACTTTCTAGGGAGGTGTTCAAACTGGAAAAATTTGAATACTTCCACACCTTTCCTTTTTACCCTTAACCCATGTCCTGGTTTTGCAGGACCTTTTTCAGTGGAATACGTGTGTCTGCTCTGCTCGTGGTAGGTCCTTTTTTAATATTGGTGTTTTGAGTGGCTCCTAACAGAACTTGTTGTACCTAGCAGGAGCTGGTTTAGTGTGCGATGTCTTCCTGGTGTCACGTAAGGTGAAACTGCCTAAAGATGTGATGCAGGGTAGCTTTAATCCATGACGTGATTTAATATAGCCCAAGAGATCAGCAGTTGTGCTAATTTACTTAGATCTGGTAATGCCAGAGGTACCTGCTAAAAGTTTGTTGCCATCGTTATCTTTTAATAGAAACTTGCAGGTATTTAGGGGAGCAGCAACGGTTGCGTACCCTTTGGAATTCTTCCAGCAGGATGTCATGTCAGATGGTACATCAACTTCCTGAGTAGGGCAAATCCCATCCGCCATGTCTGTGCGCTGAAAACCCGCCCATTTCTCGAAGTCATAGCTTAGTATCTGAAGAAATTCTGTGTTCTTTATCCCATAATAAAATCTTTGTTAGTCATTAGTGGCTATATGTTGCAGACATTTTTGGATTCTAAAATCTGTCAGCAATAAAGGCAGTGAAAAGAGTTCCAAAGTACTGATGATGTTAATGTCTGTGTCTGTATCTGTTTCAATCATCTCCTCTGAAAGTAATAGATTCTGAAACATAAAATCAACATAATTTTGTATAAAATAATGCATAGTATTTTCATATTTAAAAGGCAGCGCTCATTAGGCTCATTTAGTAGTGTTTGACTTGCTTTTCTTCCAATAGCATAAACATTATATTCCAGTGATTTTACAGGGACCTGGGTCACCCTTATGGTATATAAAGTACTGGAGGTTTTGATTTGACAAATATCACTAGCTTACCTCGTGAAAGTTAAAAATAAATAAAATCTGTTTTTAAGAGACAAGGTGTGCTACGAGTGTGGGTTGTAGAACAGAAATCTAATTCTCAAGTGGTGAGTAAGTGTAAAAGGTATTGTTTTGACATACAGTTCCGGAGCTGAAAATAATCAGTTGCTTTCAGTTATAATTTTGGATTGTTGAAGTTCTATGTACTGTGGGGGATCACCCCCAAAGTTTCATTTTCTTTTATATTATTTTTCATGACAGTTAATGATGGTCACATCCTTCTTTTAAAGAAACATACTATTTGTACATGGCAGCTCTTAAATTTATCAGTTAAAATCAGGCAAATTTTGGACTTTTGCTGGAAAATACACAGTTATCTTTTTTCCTAAATAAATTTTGTACAGAATACTTGTTCACTTTTCTTCAAAAGTGTTTTTCCAATAGCAACCATGCTTTCAGTGATAGAAAAGGCAAGTTTGATTCTGGAAATAATGTAACAGCAGATTTTTACAGGTTGGGCTAATAATTTCTTTTTGTTAGTGCTAAAAATGGAGTTGAAGTGTTAAAAAAAATAAACTACAAGGCACAGCCAGTTTTCAGATATATTCAGAATGTTCTGTTACAAATGATGCGGCTTGCTAATTGCTTTTAAATTAGAGTATTTGTGCCTATGATGATTATTGCAAAGCATCATTAGAGTCTAACATCTGGAGTAGTGTCCTAATTGGGGTTTTGCAGAAAGTACTTGAGAAACATGATGCTATGGACTTGTAGTCATATTTTAAAACTTCCTTGTCAATGGATATCAGTATACCCTCCTTCCGACAGACGTAAGTATTGGATGACAACACTGCATAAAATAAGTAAGGTCTGTGTTGGAGGGAATGGTTGTTTCAGAGATAAAAATAATTTCTTAAGCTGCCTTTTTCTATTATTATTTCTAAGAAATTGCCTCAAGATTTTTTTAGTTTTTGCTTAGTCATTTAAGATGACTAATGCTGGGTTCAGCATTAACCATATTAAACTTCAAAAAGATAAAACAGCAATACAAAAAAAAGAAAAAGCTATTGATTGACAAGAAGGCCTATTATGCAATCTACAGTATACAATGGGGGGGGGGAGATAAGAGAAGGATGAGAAAGGGGATGTTCTATTTCTTCATATCAGAAGATTAATATTCCCCTAGAATATTGTTTTATCATTAGAAAATCAGAACAAGAAAAATTATAGCGTTTTAAACTGTCTAAAGTACCCATTTCAGATTAAAAATGCTGTTACATTTGTATACCTTAAAAGAGTAGTAAGTATACTGATACATGTCCAAACAGATGAGATTGAGCAGTTTACACGCATCTTTAATACAATGTGCTTTTCTATGCTTGAGTGTTTTTTCAGAGATAATCTACGTGTATATATCAGAACCTGTAGCATAATCCCACAACTTTTTTTTCTTGAAGAAATCTTGTAGCTATAATAAATCTTCTAACATTACTACCATCTCTTTTTAGTAGATTTTTCTGACAAGTTCCTTTTTTCTGTACCACATATCCACTCTTAATACCTCTCACACAATCAGGATTTATGAAATACAATACCTAGTATTTTAATAATCATAACAAAGCAATGCTATTAAAGGTCTTATTTAGTTATTTACACACGTTTGATTTTTTTTTTTTTTTTTTTTTTTATGGCCAGAAACTAAACACAGGAAGGTCAGAGAAACTCTCTTTATGGACTTAATTATTTTTATTTAAGTCAGATATAGTTTGTTCAATTTGAAGTTCTCTCCTGTGTTTTGATCCAAATGATGACATTCCCTGCCAAATTGACTGCGAATGTTAAAGAGCTATACAGATAATATTATCCAAAACAGGTATTTTCCTTTATATCTTCAGCTGTATCTTCATTATATCCAGGATGTTTACAAAGGAATAGGAAGATTTCTACCTTTTTTGTTTAACTTTCTGATTTATGGGTTCAAATTCTAGTAATGCCTCTGTGATACCACAGTCAGAACTGGTTCAAAGCTTACCAAAGTGAAGATAGAATCTCATCTCTGCATTTGTGACCTAATTCATATTTTCCTATCCTTTTAGCCTGGGTTACTTCTCTCTTGTGCTTTTCCATCTTCCCCTTTTACCCTTTGGTTGTCACAAATGTCTGGTGACCTTCTAGGAAGGGCATGCGCCCTCGAACTGGAAAATGGAAGCCGAAATAAAAGAATTAATATACTTGCTAAGAAAGTGGGCAAGGGGATAGAGCATTTCTAATTTACAGATAATTTAACAGTGTAGGGGAGGAGAAGTTACTTTCTGTACTGACTTATTTTTGCCTGGAAACAAAAATCTGGATAGGGAGCTGTGAAATATGTTAACTGAAGCAGTTAGATCCTCAGGAAAGCTTGTGGCTGGTAGGTGAGGTTGTTTTTTTAGTTTCTATTGTGTGTTTCATTATCTGTTGATTGCATGAACAGTTGCTTCCCCTGCGGTGTGGAACTACTTACTGTTTTGAATTTGAACAAAGTGGGTATATATAATTTTTACAAGCCATAATACAAAGTAATCAAATCAACTCCATGTATGCAATTGTTTGGCATCTGTTTGTGTTTCTGTCTTCTTGTTATTGGACATAATGCTGCCGTTAACCCTAAGACACCTTACCTTTTAACTTTCCATACTAGATCATAGCAATTATTTAGTTCAATAATTTCAGTAAAAGCAGCACCAAAGCCTGTAGGAAAAAAAACTGTGAGAAACTTATATGCAGAAGATAAAAGGGGTAAAAAATCGTCTTCCTATATAAGCTATAATATATTATCCTTGCAAGGTTGACTAGAGTCCTGAATTTAAAAATTTAATATTTCTTCCAGTATGGCTGTATGGCTTCCGGTAAATTATAGAAGCTTTGGATGTTTTTAATATGAATGTTTAATCTCTTTTTAATTTTGTTAAAATCTTGGCACTTTCTGTGTCAATGATAGCTGCTCTTTAATAATGTTTTACTGATTCAGATGTTCCTTCCAAATGGAATTTGGATTAATTAATTTGGGTTAATTTGGGGTTAAAAAAAGAAACCCTTGTTCTTTTGCTATGGAAGAAAGCTTGGAAGAAGAAAGATTCTTGATCTATCTGTAATTTAAATCAATCATTATTTTATACACCTATTTCAATTTACCTTCGATTAACCTAATTTCTGAAGTAAGCAATGCTGCTCTTCTACTATTAAGTATTTCCAGCCAATGTAACAGGTACAGATATTGGACTTTTCTGTAATGGTGATGAACATCTTTTTTATTGCTAAATACTCATAGAATACTCATCTTTCATCTTGTCCTCCTGCCTTATATACCAAACCCTTCAGAACAGTGATTATTTTTAACAGAAGGTGGTTTACCTTTTGCTACGGACAAGTAGGTCTGTAACACCATCTTCAGGGGGTGCCATCTAGGTCTGATGCGTCCGCATTGTCGGTTGGCTTTGGTGCTTCCAGTGTGTCGGAAGAAGAAAGCCTAATCCTTAGTAGTGTTATTACTTCTAGCCTAATTTATATGAAAGGTATTTTCTATAACATTTTTGCTCATTTTATTTGAAATTATTTTGTAAACTGTGTAACGCTAATCTGTCAATACTACTGTAGGTTTTGTTTCTCTAAGCTTTTTATGTGTTCTGTATAATATTAAGCTGATTGAAATTTTTCTGTCAAAATTCAAGCATTCATACACTTTTTTTCTGCTTTCTAATCCTTTTCCAGAAGGAGGGAAGATATTAAACTGAGGTAAAGCCGTAGCTTCTCTTCCATCAATCAAAGAGCTTCCATTTAATTAAGAACTAGAAATCTTGCTTGAAATACTACATGAATTTTATTTTTTACATGAGAAAATTTGATAGAAAATGAGAGGAAAAAGTATTGCTTAGAATGTTATAAAATAAAACATAACTGTCTGTTTTATATCTTTTTATGCTTTTTGTTGCTCTTTCTGATGCATCTGTATTAATTGATCCTACTGATACTGATTTAGGGTACTCAGTATTCTGGAATTCGTTTAGTATTTTCACATGCAGCCAATATTGACTTTCTTCTGTAAAACTGCTACTCAGCATTTCTGAAGCTGTATTCTGTTCATAAACTGCATGTGTTCACAATTCTGTGTATGATGCTTAGTCTAATACAGGCTTGTTTTCCGATCTGTACTGTGATTTCGTTTTAGCAGTCTGAAGTTGACAGAAAGAGAATCAGAGAATATCTGGAGCTGGAGGTGACCCATAGAGAGGTGACTCGTCGAGAGGTGGTCGCTGCTGCGGTACACTGGCCTTGCTTCAGACTCCGAGGAGTAAGCGGCTGGAATTTATTAGTCAATGGAAAAAATCTAGGGGATTTGTCGTGACTGGAGAACTAAGGCATGAAATCTTTAGGGGAGAAAGCTTGTGGGCAAAGGCAGATGGCACCCAGATTTCTGCAGGGCCTTTGGTAGTCGTAATTTTTTCTGTATGAGTGCAGATAGGTGAGGGAGAGCAAGGAGTCTTGTCTCTAGTATAGTCAAATAGCTGACAAGGGAATAGTTTGGTGGCCTGGTTGCCAGACATGGGGCATATTTCGCCCGAGTCCTGTCAAGCAGATAACATGAGATACCAGCTGAAATGTAGTCTGTGAGAACAAAGTAATCTGAATGTCACAAAGAAGAGAGCAAAAGTTTTAAGGTTTATAGCAGAGAAGCACTCTAAGAGGTGGTGTGTCTGGCTTCTTAGCCCATGGATTATTTTAAAGGAGTCTGTGGAAGGTGACTAAAAATAGCCAATTCATTTAGGTTATATTGCTGTCCCTAAGTGTGGAATTTCTAAATGTATGGAGAACTTGCAAATAATTTTAAGGAGGTGGAGAGTTGCCTTCCAGAGGGATAGGTGGTACACACAGCCTTTCCTCACACCAGCCGTCATTGCGTATTTCTCTGGCTATTGCTGCACAGCAGCATTCTGCCTAAACCAGTTGGCAAACTGTTAAATGTTTCTTTTCTCCACTGAAGAACATAGCATGTGCTATGGTGGTATGTAACAGTGCCAGCAGCGATGGGAGCGCAGGGCAGCAGGTGCGCTCAGCGGAACGCTTGGATGGGAGATGGGAACGGCTCAGCAGGAACTGGCAGCAGGATTTTAGGGTGTACCATATGGGTACGGAGGTACTTGCAAGGAGAGAGCAGAGCACATTTAGATGCACGCCACACCAAAGATATATTTGTTTGACTATCCCGTTCTGATACTGTTGATCATTGCTCAATAAGAAGTAAAGAGGCTGCTGGGAATTTCCCTATCCCAACACAGTATGCTTCTTTATGAAGAGATCTCTTAGTACTTTTGTGGGGAATAATTTCAAGATAAATATAGAAGAAATGAATGATTTAGAGGAGTATCCAGAATCATGTAGAAGGTGCTTAACATGATTGGATGAAATTATCAATACATGTCTAGCCATTTCTCTGTGAAGAGATGCTGTTTTAAGTATTTTACTACTGCTTTTTTAAATTTATTTTCACAAGGCTAAATGGATTGTGAGATTGTCTCTCCCTCAAATTTGATTGGAATTGCCCAGAGGTTTCAAAAATTACTAGGGGTGCAAGATGATCGCACAAGCTTGCTTTTATGGGAAACTGAATTTTTCAGTAAAAACTGTGCATGTATGTGCATGAGATTAATCATTCTAAATACATATTCTGTCTCATTATTTTTTTTTTCATATCAGTGAGAAAAGCATATGACTAGTAAGTTGTTTTTTTTTTTTTTTCCCCAGGTATTTGTCAGGATATCAAGTACAGTATAGCTATTATCATACATCAGGTGCCAGATGCAAATAATGATACTGGGAAATTATCACCTTATAAACTGAATTTGTGTTAGTCTGAAGATCCAGACATGATACAAAATGTATAATACCTTGTGTTAACTGCTTCATATTTTGTGATGCAAGAATTTTAATTCTATGAACCAGATGAACTATATGAGTAAGGCTTTAGCCTTACTTTATTAAAATAAATCTCTATAATTTGTTTGGTCAGTGTGAGCATATGCGTAAGATATTTTCAGTTATTTATGGTGGATATAATTCAGTAGTGCTGCTTATGTGTCTTTTCATAGCTTTCCTTACATTTAATGGTGGTAGCTGCTAATAGCAAATGGAGTTTTGTGAACAGGTGCTGGGAATAGCTAGCAGCACAATTCCAGGCAGGTGTTCTCAGCATAGCCCATCAGGTGGGGCTGACTTTGGATGTGGAAGTCTGTTGTGTGAAGTGCCACACAACATGTCCAAAAGCATCAAGATAATTCTGAATATTCTATCCAACACGGTGGCCGCACAGTTTCCAGCAGAAATGTCAGAGCAGAATTCTACCAATAAAGACTTGTCTTCTCCCAAGTGGAATTTTAATTAGTTCCTGGACATAGATTTTATTATTTTGGTTTAATTTCCCTTTTATGATTTCTCATTTGTTGTGTTGAATTTGTTTTTATCAACTGTTTATGATTTTACAATATTTATGATTTTACAAGAATTAAATTCACCAGTATGTTTTGTGCCCAAATAATGCTATGTCCTTGCAATAAAGTTGGTACTTAGCAGGTAGAAAGATTTGATTCTGCTCTACTAAGCATAATTTAAATGTGAAGCTTGATTTTTCTGAGCTGCTAAGTGCTGCTGCTAATGGAAGTACTTGCTTTATTTTTAGGCAGTTCTATGCCTAAATGCCTAAATCGTGGGAATTTAGGCACGATTACAGTGGAAATCGTGCTATAGGACTGAAGCACAGCTTCAGGGAAGAGAGTGAAAACACTGCAGCTCTCTACTAAATATACGTTGCACAGAAGAACGTGCATGTAATAAGCTTTTAGTGATTGATAGCTTGTACTGTATTTAATACAGTACTTGGTGTTCGTGTTCATATTCGATATCCCTGTTCAGTGAATTGACAGAATCTGCTTATGTCACTGAGCTCACGTCCTCATCCTTCGTGCGAGAAGCGGAATCGTGAGGATGAGGGTGTCTGCGTCCGTCTCCCTCCTGGCTGAGGTTTGTACTCTGCGGGGTCCTTGGCACGTCCCACTCGTCGCTGTCGTCTTTCAGCAGGCCGTGCTGCTTCGCTTTTTGTTCAGCCAAGCTCCATGTTTTGATGCGTGAAGCTTCACACCAATAACTTACGTAAGCATTTTTTCAGATACGCGTGATAAAACGTTACCGTGTCCGTGGTGACGTTATGATGGTGGGCGGTGGAGCCCCATGCCGAAATAAGGTTCCAAAGCGGTGGACACATTTGCATTCTCCACAGCAGTTCTGTCCTCTCCTCCATTATGCTGCCGCAGCAGAAGAGAAGCGTGAGCAATCGCTCTTTGCTCTGTTGTGTTACTGTTCTGCCTGCTGTGCCTGTAGTCAGCATGGGCCTCGTGCCTTCTTTCGCTTGGGTGAGTGGCCACAGGCCTTGGCATCAATATTTACGTGTCGTTAAACTGTGGCAGTTGTGGGAAGTATAGAAATGCTGCTGCCTTGATCGGTTATTAATTTTCAGACGTACATTTGAAAGTAGATGATGGATTCTTGTGATGCTATGTTCCCAACATAAATTGTTTGCAGAAAAAGTATTATAACATCTTAGTTTTCTATGTGGCATTTGGGCAAAATGACTCTTAATCAGGTGGCAGCATCTTGAGTCAGCTGGGCACCAGGAAAGCCCATCCGTTCTTCCGTGAGCTGCTTCTAGAGGAGTTAGTCACTTCCCATCTGTTAGAAGACAAGTCTGAGTGAGTAAGGTGATAAAGTCAACACGCATTTTGTATTGAATTCTGCTCAGAGTGTCTTATGATGCCAATTACAGGGGAATATTTTGTACGCAAATTCATGATCTGTGGCTGAATGCATTTTTTTTTTTTTTTTTTTTTTTTTAAATTTTGATTTTTTACTTGTGGTCCTTCTTTTTCATGTAAGAATGCACAGCTATGACTGTTCCTCCAGGGAGGGTTTAATTTCCTAGTTACTCATGAGTCAATCTGCGCACAATTAACTGACAGTAGATCTCCCTGTCTTTACTATGTAGGAAGTTTTGGAGAAGGCTAAGTGGAATAAAATGCTTTGCACCTTTGTTTGCATCTCCATATAAAGTGTGTGTGTGTATAACAGGCTGCGTAAGTATGTATATAAAATAAGGACTTCAGTTGGTTTTGTTGGCTTGCATAACTGTAGCTGCATGGCTTCCAATTGACTCAGAGTATGTGTAGACTGAGTTAATTTCTGCTTGCAAGAGGCCATATACTTCTAGAATGTGTGTGTGTATTTAGACTGACTACTGAAATAAGTAGCCTCTTGCAATACCTCTTAAAGTACAAGAAAACAACATCATTTTACTTATTAGATGAGTGATGTTAATACAGTCTGAGTAATAGAGATAATAGAAAATAGCCAGTCATTTCTGTGAAGTCAGTGTGGAAGGATGTGTATAGATTGTATTTTTTTTTTAGTGTTCACATGCGCTGGAAAGTGCTAGATTTAGGGATAAAGATTTGGGGAAAGATAGAGTTGGAGAAAAGCATGGCTTTTTTTTTTTTTGAGTACCATACACCAGATCTTTCTCCACCTTTTTTCATGCTGCTTTTTAAAAAAAATGGTAATTAAGTTGATGGAACAATGCTTTTGAAGAAATTGCAACATTTTCTTTAAATGGGAGATTTCTAAATTGCAGTGTATTTCCAGTTGTAATATGTGTAAGCATCCTGTGCAATTACAGATTCATAAAATTGACTACCACTCATACAAATAATGACTCGGTGTTACTGCAAAATATTTCAGTCAGGAATGCAAAAAGCAACAAAACAGTATTTTGGAAAACCTTGCCCCTGGAAATTAAATACTATCTCTTCAAAATTCTCAAGAAAAAATCCCACTGGAGCACTACAGTGAGAGGAAGGGAAGATGAAGGATACAGAATGCAGGCACAGAATTTCCATTTGTAATTCAGTTATGTAACAGTGTGGAATAATCCATCATTTGTTATCGCCAATTATTTTGGGTATTGCTACATTCAAGATAAAAAAATTATTGCAAGCCCATGTGCCAGCAGATATTAGTTTATTATTACATCAGTTCTCAGCAGTTTAATTCTTCTGTCATTTCTAATATGGATCCTTTTGTTACAGGGTTACTGGTAGTAATGGATTCTGGATCTGTGTGTGGCTTTTTATTGTAATTTTTGAGGAAAGCCCTATGTCACCGGATGCCTTAACAGTAAAAAATTCATTCCTTCAGCTACTCTCCACTGTAGACACTGGTGGATAGAAAGGATTGCAGAGAAAGGATAAAGTATATTAATAAGTTTCAAAAAATATGTGTGTAGCCAGAATTTTAGTGTGATTAATAATTTCAGGTGTCTCAGGGTATGAACTTTCAAACCACCTTTTTGATAAATTCCAAGTGCTCTGCTTTTTAAGTGCCACTTCTAAAGCATCACAAAGCATCCACAGAGGAGATGCGCAATATCTTAGAATATATGACCATATACTGTGTGCCAGGTAATGTGTTTGCATGCATGTTACTTATACATTAGCCCTTCTTTTTTGGCAGATCTGCTAATGAATAAATTAAAAAATGACAGCTGTTACAAAATACAAATATAGATCCTGTTTGGAAACTGGGAAGGCCATTATTTAGCAAACTTTTTCTATATGTTGGTCTTAAAGCCATTTAAAACATTTTTTGTAACATGTGAAATAATTCTAAAGATTAAAAAATTCATTCTTCTGCTAGAAAGAACCACCTAAGATGTTTTAAAGATTACTTGGAATAAATATAGCTTTCTAAAGGGTAAGGTGGGTTTTTTTTTTCTTGTAATTCCATATGTGAAATTTCAGTTTTATTGAGGTTGCGTGGCTGTAAAAGAAAGGAAATTGGTGTAATGTACTTGTATCCATTTATGTTCACAGAGAGAAGAAAAACAGTTATTCTTTCTTAAGATGGAGTAAATTTACTGATTTCAAATGCAGCAGCAAGATACTCTGAAAAAGTCGTCTTAGTTTTTAATGCTTTTGTGAACAGGTTATTAAAATATCAGGTGTGTCTCATTGCAGTAGACCTTTCAGTATGTCCTTGCTTTTATCAGGTTTCTTAATCAACTTGTACCATATTCATTGTAAGAGTAAAAGGAATGTAAAAATGTAGAGACAATAATAAAAGTGAATAAGGTTTGGGAAGCATCACAGTGGATAGAAGAGAAAGAGAGAAGGTATGAGTCATCACATTTTGCAGAATCACTGGCAATCTTTTATGTTTGTATTCCAAATGAATTGGCACTGTCTTGAACTCCTTTCATGAGCATCCCTTTTAACTCCCCTTTCAGTACAACGCTCTTTGTCATTCAACTCACATTTCGCTCTGTATTTTTAATTCCTTTGAGCGTTTTTCTCTGCAGGCTTTCTTACATTGCCACCTGTGCTGACTTTTTTCCTCATTAAAACTGTCAGATTTAGCTATGGCCATAAGCATTAAATCACGTGCAAAAGGACTTATCTTAAAAACAAGGAGACCCTCATAATTGAGTGGATTTCGCAAACTTTATATTTTTATGAATGTCTTATTATGTGATTTTTATAGACCAGAGATGATTTTGTTACTGGTAATTTTCACGTCAGGAATATTTGAGGGATTTCTTTGTATTTGCAAGCACACTAAAGACATTTGTGTATTTGTGAAAGAGGATGAAATGATTGTACTTTTAGATTTAAAATAAAGGCAAAGGTTGATGAAATTTAGATGATGTGTTGTACTGCTGGCATTACAAAACAATGATAACTGATATCTAAATACTCATTTAATATTCTAGTTTTAAAGCCAGTTGGTATCTGAAGTATGCTTGCGATTTGCGAGGAATAAATTATGGTGGCATTTTGTTTTGTAATGAGCGTGGCTTTAAGAAAAGAACCAGCCTTGTCCCACACAATACGAACAATATAAAATGAGAGTGACGGTTAAGAATAGCATCTGCGGTTATATGGGATGGAGGAGGAATAAATAGCTCCCTGTCTACTACTCTTTTAGGGTAGAGTAACGTACAAATGGATGTGTGCTCTTTGGGACAGGGTTTTTCACTGAAAAAGGCTGGAAGCCGTATGTAGGCAGATAAGGAAGTCGGCACATTTTTAGTAACTATGTGGGGGGAGGGATAGACATCTGCTGATTTGCCTTCAGCTGTGGAATCTCTAAAACGAGTCTGTCTTTGAAGCCATAATATAAATTTCAGCAGGGGAAAACACGTAGCGAGAAATGGCCTATTTGCTGTGGTAATTCCTTCTTTTCTGTTCTTCCGAAGAAGAGTCTCCAAAGAGTAATGAAAGTAATGAAAAACATAGGTATTCCATTTTGTCTAGACCAGTTTATGCACACCAGAATGCTGGCAAACCAGCAATATTGCCAGTCCTAAACACTGAGAAGTAATAAAGTCCCTGAAAAACTACTACTTTATTGGAACATATGAGGCTATGAAATATGTGAGTTACGAGAAAGAAGGCACATGAAGGCAAATATTTTTTTATTTTCTTATTTCTATTTGAAAAACTATTTTTTCCCAAATGTTATCAAGTATAATACTTTTTCCCATTCTCATCTATTTTAAATTAGATTCTCTTCTAATTATGGTGTTAATAATAAGTATGCTGTTGAGATCTAACATTTTCAAAGCCCATATCAGTAACTGGGAAGTCTGTTAAGAACACTAGTGGATCCCTGTATAACCTACCTATATCCAATTTGGTACCGGATTTTCATTTATCATACTGCCCAAATCATCTTGAGCAATGAGGCATACCTTTCTTACAGAATACATATCAGTTGTGTTAATGGTTTTACAATTATTTGGAAGTTGCAGAGAATATGTTTGGAAGTAAAGAACAATCTTTTTGCTGGGCAGACATTTTTCTTCAGTTGTTGAAATTCTCTTGTGTATTAAATGTGCCAGGCACAAGCTGGCCCATGATATGCACGTGTTCATACATTTCTCTTACCAAACTAGGGAAGCAAATTGCACTGATAAGGGATACAGTGCACAAAAATGAGTAACATAGTGCTCACACATTTTTCTTGTAGATGTGGATATTCACGTATCTTTATCATGAGAGCTTTTTGCTTTCAGCTGAAATACAAAATCTTTCTCTAATCAAGGTCTCCCCTATTGAAACTAGTTTTGCTATTGCTCCAAAAGGTGCAATTGCCTTCCCTCTAGAATGGTTTTATGACATGAACTCTTTTGCTGTAATGGGAACTGTCTGTTGGTCTCTCTCATGATTGGGAATAATACATAAATGTGTTCCATTCAAATTAATGGGACATGAACGCTTGTCAGAAAAGACATATTCATGAGCTGCCGTAAATTATTCTGTATGTGTGTATTTAAATGCCTTCTGGAACAGGGTAATAGTGATCTACTATTACTATGTTAAATTATGAGTCAGTTATCGTTGAGTTATGTATCTTTCTTTGAGGCACGAGTAGCGTGCAAGTGACTCAGGCACACGGTACTAACTTACAGTGAGTCATGGGTTGAAACGGGAATAGAATAATTTTGGTTTAGTATTTTACATAATCAAAGCCTTGCACGGATTTTTTCTTTTATCCGAGAAATCCTTTTTGAAGTAATGCCATTCTTTTTTAATTGAGAGAGAAATTTATGTAAAGGGAAATAAATTGCTTTACCTAGGACTTTCTGTTAGGGAATTATTCCTTCAATTTTCTTATGGGCATCATCTTCTTGTTTCCCTGTGCCTATGAAACTGATTTCAGTTTCTTTTCTTCATTCTATCAATCGACCTGTGTTTTTGCAATGCTTTTCCTGTCATTTCTAGTTTTAATTTATGAATTTATAGTATGATAAAATGCTTAAATTTAAATAAGAAAACATTAGCGTATGTCTTTTGTAGTCTGATTTTTTTCAGAGTAAGGAACATGTATATCATGTTAAGACAGGTTATGTAATTGTGTTCTTTTATCTGGCCTAAGGATTGACTTGCTCGGAAGTCTCTTGAAGAGAGCAAGTGAGCTCAGTTGTTTGCATGAACTTCTTCCTTTTTCCTTTTCTTTTTAGCTTATTAGAAAATTTTATCATGTGTGCTGGCAGATCTTATCCTCACTGCAAATGAAGAAGAGTACAACCATCGTCCTCATCTGTATTCAGCTGATAACTGAGATTTATTTAAAGGGCTCTTTATAACAGTATTTGGGATTTCATAATGCCAAACTTTAGGTGGTGATAATGCCACTGATAATTCAGAATTAGTCTTTACCCTTCTTGCCCTATGGCATTAAAAAAATTCGGTGTTATTCTGCCCTTATTCCAATGAAATCTATTGAGTTTTTCTTTTCCGTAGTTTCATTTTAGTCTGGTATCACAACATTGGAATAACTGACTAGGCATTGAGAATCTGTATTAATTCAGGTGATAAAGATCTTCGGAGAGTTGGTGAGTCAGACTCCATGGGGATTATTGGTCTCTACTTGCCTAGCATAAGCTTTACTCCGATAAATGTTTTTCTGAAGTTTGGTTAATATAATTAAAATCTTATTAAAGGAAAGCACTTTTTAAAAGTCCTTACACCCATTTGGTGTAGTGATCTTTTATACTGCAAGCTAATGAAATAATTTTCCCTTGGTTTCTTTTAAAACAAAAAAAAAGTATATATACTAGATATCCTAGATATAAATAAAATAATGTATTGGAGTAAAATTTTTATATAGAAGGATTTAAATATATATAAAATATGTTTTATATATACATATAAAATACAAAAATTATATACAATTTTTTTAATGTGTAAGTATATCTATAAAAAATTAAAAGGAATTGCTAACAGAGTGTAGCCCTATAGAACTGTGCTATTTATTGAGAATTACAATGCACGAGGCTGGGTTTTTGTGGATCCGTTTCTGTGCCTCGTTAAGGTCCCCTACCATTGCTGTCATTTGAAGTTAAGAGGACATCCTCACATGTCGCTGCCTTCCAGCACAAATGTTCTTGGGACAGCAAGAAAAATCGCTGGTGTTCAGCCCAGTCACTCCCCTCACCTGGTTTACCGTGCAGCTGCGCGAGCGCTGGGCTGGGTGGCCCCGGGAGGGTGAGGGAAGCTCACCGATTTTGACAGCTCTGGCCTCAAGTCAGCTTTAAGTGAATGTGGAACTCTCCTGTCCCCTGGACTGGTCCTCTGGCTTCTTTCTCCTCTTCTTCCCAGTCCACTTGTCCAGCCCTGTCTCCCTTCTTCATCCCCTTTCTTTGAGGAAGGGTCGATATAAAGCCAGCGGTGGGTTGATTTGAGTGATAATCCCTGTTGCTATGCTGGTACTTCCCTTCCAAACTCACTCCTCCTCAGTTCCGTGTGGATTACTTTTCCCTGCTTCCTCATCTTCATGCCTGTCGCTATCAACATCACGGGCTCCCATGTCATATTTCTGTGGATAGTTCAACAGATTTTCACAAACTGCGTGGTAGCACATGCCTGTGCATTCTGGGATGACTTTCATTACAAATGTGAAGCCCAGGAAAAACACAGTTAAG
This sequence comes from Aviceda cuculoides, assembly GCA_035590195.1. Lineage (NCBI taxonomy): Eukaryota > Metazoa > Chordata > Aves > Accipitriformes > Accipitridae > Aviceda > Aviceda cuculoides. The sequence continues at coordinate 2,612,524 of JAVJGG010000037.1, read as the reverse complement.
CTTTCTGCAGAAAACTATAAATTGCTGGTATAGTGAGTTAAAAAAAAAAAAAAAAGGCTAGCTATTTGAGCGTATTTTAGCAATGCTTTTATTAGGAGGTTAAGCAACAGATGATGAAATGGTTGTTAACGGAGGTTTCACTGTGTTTACCTTCTGTCCTCTTGGTGATGGTTTGCAAAATACCGCATAATTAGTGATTCTTGACTCTGATACAATACTCGCACTCTTTAAAGGAAAGCCAGGGGCTTATAGAGTCAGTAAAGGAAATGTGACATGCTGTCTTTTTGCAGACTAGATCTAAACAGACATACATGTATATGTGTATATATGTATGTGTATATATATGTATACATATGTATATAATATATATGGGCATACACAGACATACACCTACCAATTCAATTTTAGGTTAGACATCTTTTGTCGAAATAGCTAGTTTAACATGAAACAGAAGTACTGCAAGTGAAGTTGGAACTGCACAAAATTATTACAAAATTCTTAGCCCAGTTTTTTTATTTGACATAAAGTACTTCGCTGACCATACAAGGAGGATGAAAGCAATAAACCCCTGAAACAGCTTGAAAAGAAATAAAGCAGCAGAAAGGAAATAGAACCTGAGAGGTGAAAGGAAAGAAAAGTGGAAAAGTAGCTGGTAGTGACTATACTGACATACTGCTAGAAAGTATGACGTGGAGAAGGGGGGAGCATTGTTTTAAGTGACTAGGAAGACAGTAGAAAGCATATAGGAAATGTTGGTTTAGTCTCTCTGCATTTCACTTCATAAAAAAAATGCTTTGCTAGCAAGCTAGGGGGTGAAAGTATAAGAACAAGGGTACAACTTTCATATAAAATAGCTGATTTTGTCGTTAGGAGACTCCGCTATTCTGTACCAGTGTCAGCAAATCATTCTAAAAGATCCTACAGCACTGCCCTGGGAAAAAGAAGATATCAGTTAAAAGAAGACTAATAGTAGATTTTTATCTTTTTTGCTGGATTTGTGAATTTTTCTTCTTTTTCAAGCCGTGACAATTTCAAATTAATCAGATAAGTTTTTCTCATAGCTACATATTTCAGCAAGTTTGAAGATTAAAACAAACATTCCTGTATCATAGAGGAAGCTTAACAGTTCATGAACATAATGGTATGTTCTTTGGGCCTGATTTGTGTCCTTACTGTTTTCGAATGAGATTGAACTGAGATTTAGAGCTGAACAGTAGTCATGGCATAGCAGCTGTTCAAGTGACAGCCAAGTTCATCTGACAATTGCTTTTCTACACCTTCAGAGAAACCAACACAGTTTAACTGTTCTAAGATTGTGAGCCCTCAGAATTTTCTTGTGAG
>JAVJGG010000037.1:2578860-2611173 GCA_035590195.1 Aviceda cuculoides | reverse complement strand
TTTTTTTTTTTTTTTTTTTTTTTTTTTTTTTTTTAATTAAGGTTACAGGTTTTGTAATCAGGTAAGAATCTCAGCTCTCCTTTCAAATAAATAACCTTACACTTCCTTTGAAGGGAATCAAAAGCATAGAACAAATAAAAAGAATCGTGTATACTACCTTATTTAAAATACATGTTTCTCTTAAAATTTAGGGATCTCTTAAGCCTATCTTGTGATTTTTATCAGGCCTGTGACTCAGATTTTTTAATTATTTTTTTTATTCTGAGTTTTTGCTCTAACAGATTTTGTCTTCCTACAGACTAAATACCTCCCATCTGTTCAGGGTAATGGGTTTTCTGCCTATACTCAGAAGGGAGCATATTGCGGGATTTGAGTGAGAAATTTTATCTAGAGAAACCACTAGTTGTCGGAGTATACTTAAACTTGGTTGCCAGGACTACTCCATCCTAGGCAAATATTTAGGACATAAAATTTTAGATCCTCTTGCAGAAAAATGAGAACTATAGCCTGCCTACAGAAAGAGAAAAAAGATATGTGTGATAATGAAGTATAAACTTTATATAAACATTGTGATTGAGAAGTGTTCAAGCTCTCAAGTCTTAAACATGTGTGGGTGGGTGGGTGGGAAGAAGGGAAAAGGAATACGAAAGTATGAATCCAGGGATGAGACAAAAAGTTGTAATACCTTTTATAGGGGGATAGTACAAAAAAAAACAACAAACCTCAGTAAAATCTAAATCAAGTGATGCATTTGATATTGTCTCATACTAGAACTGAGAATTAATCAAAGTATCATAATATTGTGGGTTTGAAGAAATCCCTTAAAAGAACTGATTTCTTCAAGCTGTCAAATCCAGAAAAGATATTCAAAATATGGTGATTTGTACAAGTAACGAAAGGATGAAGTGTTTGAAGACTTGATGGCTACCTTTGGAGATTGCATTTTAAAAAAGCAGCAATTTAGCAAGATTCATATCTGCTGATTCTGTTGCTTCATAAATCCTTCTCGTCATTTGCTGTGAAGCACTTTGTGCTTTTCTTTCACTTCCAGCTTGGAAGTTAAGAGGTAGAGGCCAGGAGGAGATCTTCTCATCTTGCTGTGTTGTCTTGAGTGGTGGTGGTCCGTTGCTTATTTGTGCTGATGAGAATGATACGGCAATTCATGTGCTTTCAGGATTTTAAGACTCCTTGGAATAGATGCATAGCAAGGCTCTGCTGCTCAGTATTTCTGTTCTTTTGCCTGCTCTGGTTATTGAAATAGCAGCTCCTTGGCTTACGCTTTAGTAAACAGAGGTTATGTCTGCTAGAGGGGAGGCATGTGAAATGTGTTCTGGGAGAAGAAGGGGGATGAGCACCCTGTGGTCCAGGCCGAGGTGTTAATTGGGTAGCAGTAGGCTCTGTACTTCTGGATGCTGGAGCACGGTCCAGGTGTCATTAAAGACCATGGAACATCTTTGAGAGAAAGGGCAATGTTAAGCCCTACCAATTAGTTTCTTCCTCAGCAGAAAAGTGCAAAACCCACTCTAATTTGTGACAAGACTGTGGAACTGTTTTCAAGTTATTTTTCTAACTGCGAATCATGTATGTTTGAATGTACAGTATCTTCTGTTTTCTGTTGGGTCCACCAAGGAAATAACACTGCATTGGAAAGAGCTGCTCACCTTAAATTGTTCCTTTCTGAGCACGTATATTGAAAAGGCAGTGTTCGGAATTGCTTTTAGATGCACTGTCCTGCAACGGGGAGTGCGTACGAAGGACGAAGTGGTGGTTCGAGTGGATGTTGGTAAGGAAGGATGGAGAAGAGCAAGGGTTCGGCCATCAATAGTGTTGGTTTCCTCTGTCCTTTCTGTCGCTGAGGGTTGTTGTCAAGGTGTGGGGACACAGTCGCGAGGCCAGTCCTCACTTTGATGGGAAAGAAGGATTTAGTCTCTTACAAATTATGGGAATTGGGTAGTTTTGCTTAATTCTTCATCATTTATATAGATACCTAATGATAAACTGGACTCGAAGTGACCGTGTGTCCTGTTCTTTCTTCTGGCTGAATGATGGAAAAAAAATTAAGTTACAAACTGGTACTGAGAATTTCCCAGTTTTCTTTGTCTCATAATTTTTGGCATCTAGATGTGACTTGTATTCATTTACGAGCACAAGATGGTGACTTTTCTTTCTCGCTAACCCTACCTGTCGGATGGTCAGCTTGACCCGAGAGCTGTCCCCCAGCCAGGAGAGGCACGAGGGTGTTACATTCAGTAATGGGGGAGCACAAGCGAACAGGGTCTCAAGCTGTAGGTGTAGCCCACCATTTTCCCTTCTTCCACATGTGACACAACTTTATGCGTGAGATTTTCTGTGCTGGGAGAAGGAAAACTGTAGGGAATCTAATGTAGCTGTTATTATTTTTAGTAAATAATTATGCCTTATTTTTAAAAATTTATTTTTAAATGTTTCAGTCTCTCAAACTGAGGTAAATGTAAAAGGAAAAGACAGTGGGGGCTTTTGGCCATTGCCAACACTGTACTTATGAATCTTGTGAAAAGCTGTACTATAGCATGGGTTGTGGTAAGTTAATTTGCTTTATTTTAATCTAAGGTACACTGAGAAAATGCTTCAGCTATTTCTTTTCCCTCGGAAATTTTGTACAAGCAGAATTAGAGTTCACAATAGGTGGCAATAGTAAATAGATGGAAATTACTGTTCAAATTACTTTTAGTTGCTCCAACTTTATTTGCAGCGATTAATATTTCAGTTTAAAATTAAACCACCGTTACTTCTTAATGAGCACTTTTTGACTGACAAATGGGTAAGTACTCCAAACTAAAAAAAAAAAAAAAAAAATTCCCTCTGAAGTTTTGATTTTCTGGAGCTTCAGTTCACAGCGAAGTGTGCCCAGGAGATGGCACTGCGTGACCGAACTGGAGGTGCGAGCCGGCTCCGGGGTCTTGGCAGAGATGGATGGCACTTTCTGCAGCAGCTCCCAGCACTTGAGATGCATTGTCACAGCCACACAGACATCGTAGAAATTAATCTCGGTTTGGTTTGCTTTCCTTTTCCAGCAAAGTAGTGAAGGTGGGCATCCTAATGAAGTTTAATGAAGTTGTGGAAGATACAGAAAAACATAAAAAGAAGTAGAATTTTTGTCTCAAGTAATCCGGATTGAATGGACAGAATTTGAAACAGATTTAGGAGAAATACCCATAATCATGACAGTCTTTATTAAAAGTCAGTAAGATTGATTTTGATTGCCCTTACATCTCGATGAAGGAATCTGTCCTTATTTACTACATACTGTTAGTGCATGTTATGACTATATTATCAAAAAGTGAGATCCACTAATAAGAAATCTTAAACAAACAACAAAAAAAAAAGTACATAAGATTCCACCTGTAACTCGACAGTGTGAATTTCTTTTGAATTACCTGTTAGGCAATGGAATGTGGCAAGCAGTTCATAAGAATGGAGAAACTCAGACTACAGGAGCTTAAAATGAAGTTACTGAATGTAATGCTCATCAGGTTTCTTGCCGATTGCCATGGAAAATTGATGTTCCAGAAAATAAAGTTGTAAAAACTACTGGGGATAAGAATGAACTTCTGAAGTGGATCAAAGATAGAAAGGACCAAAGGTAGAAAATCTGACTTCAAGAGGAGTCAGAAAGATTTTGCTGATTTGCTTTAAAATAATTAATAGCAATGTCTGCAAATCCTGGTGGATTTTCTCTTGATTGTGCCATTAGGAGTTTGGGAATGACTTGCTCGTTTTGTTTTGTTCTCTTCTGTTTGTTTTTTTTCCCCTAGTTCACAACTGAAAAAAAAGAAGGATTTTTAGAAGAAACTGGCAGTCTGCCACTACGTGGGAGTTTGATACGAGAGTTGTCTCAAAGCAATCACTGATATAACTGCAGACGAATTTGTGTTGATGCAGTAGCGAACTCGAATGAGTGTAGCAGCCTTTCTTTTTTAAGCAAATTAAACTTGCAAGATGAATATCCCGGGTTTCTGAGTCTGAAAGATTTTCAACACATCCTGGATTTCTGTCCCAACAGGTCTTATTGCAGAATAATCAAGAAAATATTCTTACTCTGAATGCTGTTATTTGTTCATGTTTTGTTTACTCACCAGGATGATCATCCTTGCCCAGAGTCATAAATTCACTAGCAAAAATATTTACCAGTAACTAGCTGCAGATTTTGGGTCTTACGTAACAAGGACTTGCACATGCCTGCTATTTCAATCTTTGCCAAATGGCAGTATCTTCATGGGAAAAGTACTCCCGTCTTTTTCTCTAACGACTCCCATCCAAATGAATCCGTGCCATGGACTGCAGACTTGTGGTTGCCCAAGGATCCATTAGTGGAGAGGTGACTAGTAGCATAAGCTAGCCACTTCCCAGTAGGGACTGAAGTGGGTGGGTGTAGCCCACAAAATGACATGGGGCTGGATTCAGTTCATCTCTTGGGCATCCTTGACTAACATGCTGCATTGTTGCCAACTAAATTTAAAGCAGTCTTTCCGCCCTACAGCTCCTAGAGGGAAGATCTGCTCAAATCTCTGAGATTTTGGAACAACCTCTGCTATTGTGACCTGAGTGTAATGCAGGCCTTGCACGGAGTAGCCCGGGCAGCTCTACTGCAGACAGTTGGAACAGCGTGGGACTTGTTTGATTCCAGTGTTCGTTAAGCACTAAAATCTCAGATCCCTTTTGTTTGACAAATAATGAAGAGGGTGTGAGTAATTGTGGGATTTTGTATTATTGTAATGCATAGTTAGACCAAAATGAATGTATCGCTCGGAGATTTTTTTTTTTTTTTAATTCAGCTCCTAATTAGATGCACTTAGAGCAAATAAAGTGTTTGCACAGCTGCCTACAAAGATCCAAACCTGTCAGACACTACCTTAATTATTGTCAGGTATCCTGGTCATGTTTCTCATCTTTAATGGCTTCCCCTTTGTCACAGCATCCTTGAGGACTTGTGGTATGGTTTGTGTTACAGATCCCAATGTACTTTACCTGACCTCTAGCTTTATGGACTGATCCAGTGCAGGAATTTTTAAAGCCTTTATTCCCAAGGTCAGCCTCACCTGGGGAAGGAGTGGGTAATGCTTCCAGTGCACTGCATTAATTGTGGTGTCAGTTTACTGTAGGGAAAAAAATCATTCACTAACTTCAGCAGTACTGGAAAATTCTGTTATTCTTTAATCCATAGTGGGAAGCTGAAAATCCTCAGGAACATAGGCTCTTAGTTATTTGGCTTTTTAGAGAATATTAAAATCAATAAACCAAACATGAATATTTTAAGTACAGACAAAATTACATGTGATTATACTTTGAAGTATAATATCAAAATACAGGGTGGTTAGTTTAGTTTTACAACATACTTGGGAAGCTTAATTCTGAGCAGAAGAGGCTATTCCTTTTAGTGAAAGGGATAGAGTATTGCTAAAAGATATTCCTTGCCATATTTTCAGAAGAACGCATTCATACACGTTTTGCAGGAGTTAATAAACAAGTATGATATTTTATCTCTGCTAATGTAGTATCCTGTTTGAAAAAATTTCTAGTGATTTCTTTGGATAAAAGTACCAGTATGACTGAAAGCATGACCAGAGAAGGAATATATGGAGGTACCCTGGAAGTGGCAAAATGGTAATCTGCTATACCATTCCATGTGTTTCCCTGCAGAACGTGGCATAGAATGTGGTTAAAAAAAAAGAGAAAAAGTGATACAGGCAAAAGTATTTTCTATTTTCGTTGTATCCATTTGTACTGAGGATTATCAGTATAATGGGTTTCCAATGGCTGTTGCAACCTGAGTGTCTTGAAGCAATTGGTTTTTCATGGCAGCATTCTAGACCTTCCTCCAAAGCTAGTGGGTAGATAAAATGCATGTTTCTGAAGCTCATTCTTCCATAATAACTGATAAATTAATATTTTTGTTCTGCTGAGCACAGTGCATGAAATCCTTCTTTCTGTGGCGGGGAATTGCCTTGGGGGTACGACCCAGCTTTCTGGTACACTGGGAATCTTATTTAGAGTCAGAGGAGACTGTCATGAAGCCAGTGGAAACTGAGTGTGTGTATGTGCGTGCATGTGTGTGAGGGAGAAAAAAAACCCCTTAATAATATTGATTAATTCAACTTAAAATAGGAAAGGAGTATAGAAAACATTCGCAATTGCTGTTCATTTAATCTATGTTGATGTCAGTGATTAATTTCCATGTGGGTTTTTGCTAACACTGTGTTAAATAGAGACTTTATACTATTGCTGTTGATATGCTTTTTCTAGTAGATGTAGAACTATTTACAAGTTAGGTTCATGCTACGTGTCATGCATAACATGCATCATTCAGGACAAGCCTACAGCTGACTTCATGATAATGAAGTATTTCCACTGTTTTCAACCAGCTCCTGCGTATGTGTGACTGCTGCCTGGCCCCTGCTATTCTTTTAAAGGGGGGTTGATACCAGTGCAGCTACCTTAAAGCCTGTAAAGCCAGAAAGATGACCATGGATCTATCATCTGTGATTGGAAACAATTTTTTAGCCAATCTGATATACATTTCTTTCTACAGAAGAGGGCAGCAAAAGCCATATACTCCTTCTTTGCTGCCTCTATGAAGATGCTAAACCAAGTTACTTCAGTAGAGCTATGAAGACTAGGTTTTCTAATTGATCTGCTCAGAGAAACAGGGCAGCACATGACTGTCTTAAGTATAAGCGTAAAAGCGTAAGTTCCAGTTGCATGAAAAAACTCTGAAACATCAAAGACTCTTTTACACCGGTTATTTGGGATCTTGATTCAAATAGGGCCTCTAGTATTCCTGTAACGTGAAGCTGGTGATAGAATTGGAAGAGGCTCCAAGACCTATGTGATGGAGGTGAAAGGATCTCTTGAGCCAAAGATCAAAGCAATTGCTGATGCGCGAAAAATCTTTTTATCCTTCACTCATTTAAATCTAGTTCAGTATTGGTGAGGCCATGGAATTATTGCTGCAAGGGTGTGAAATGCTTGTGGGGGTCCCTTCGGAAGAAAATACTCAGACTTGCCCGTGCCATCCCTGCCATTCTCTCTATATAGCTATATGTATATCTCTGATAAGATATTCCGGCACTCGTGGCAATCCTTTCTTCTCCCACTACCCCATGTTTCCCCTGGGTCTTGTCCCTGTGTGGGGCTGAAGATTTAAGGTTTGACATTAAGACTGAAGGTTTGAAGTTGTACTTAATCTGGTTTAGCTAAAGCCGCGGCTGAAAGGTGTGCCCTGTCTCTCCCACTTTCTCTGCAGACATGTGCGACTTGCACGCTTCCCCTCTTTCTTACCCCATGTTGGCTAGTTTGTTGAGAATCTCATCTATAGGACAAGTGCAGAGGGGAACTAGCTGGAGAGGTTTTTAAGATATAGTTTCTATATAAAGTGCAGGATCCTCAAAGGTGAAAATTCAAACAATGTGATAGCCCAACATATTATATATTAAGTATCACCTTGTAATGTCTCCAGGTGTAAATGATTCAAATTTTCTCACGTCAGAGACACACATCTTGCTTAGAGGCATTTAAAAAGCCTTAGAGAATTCAGTATAAATAGAAAAACTAAAATGCAGATAAATTTCTCCTGAACAGTTTATTGATCTTGTGGATTCAATCTCAAAGATTCTTTCACTCCATGGTGGTTTTTATGGTGTTCAGATGTTGTCAGAAATTACCTTCTGTTAGTGCAGAGTTTTTTAGGCTCACTACTTTCTTAACTACAATAGGAAAAAAGTAAACTAAGATATCTCTAGATGCTATTTCCAGATGGTTTCATTTCTTCTGTCATCCCCTAATCACCAGGGGCTGCATTGTGTGACACTTTTGCCACTTATTCAAGATAATTTAGAGTGCCTTACTTTCAAAACAGTAGAGTTGCTCATTAACTGTTTGTACTACCTTGTTGTCAACAGAAGGAGAAGTTGGGAAGAATGGATGACTTGGTAGGGAGACTTGGAAATGACAAACTTAACTTTGTTACTTTAGCCTGCCATATTATTGCATTGGCTATAGTAGATAAAATTAATAAGCTTAGAGCAGCTGATGCAGAATATGCAGTTTGATTCTTGCAGCACTAAGAACCATTAAAACCTTCATCAGCAGTTAGAACAGTGATATTTTGTAATTTGGGTAGTGATGTTTTCCTGTATAAAAGTTGGGACTTCTTGTTCATCTCATGAGTACAAAATATTTTTATGAACCTAACCATGGGAAAGTGTAGTGGTTGTTCTAATGAGTCTAACAGATTTGGAAAAGGTTATAATGTGTTGCATCATGTATGAGGTCTTCTACTGATGAGGGAATGAACATTTAAAAATACTTTCATTTGTCATCTAATTTATAAAAAAGAGCCCATAGAAATTACATCATGACTATAAATCTTGCACAGAAGTAATGGGCTAATGGTAAATATTACATAATCGGAGGTGTGGGATTTTGAGACATTACCAGAAAGAAAGACTAGTGTTTGATCATGAAAGAGTACTTGTTCCACCTTGAGTGGGCAGAAAGTTAGGCATTTTCAGTAAAGCATGCTGTTCAAAAGACCCAAAAGATTTAAGCTCAAATGAGAGATTCAGAATAGGAGGCATTATGCTTAATAAGCTTGCATTCTTTATTTCTAGGTTGTTTATGCTTTCTTTTTTAATATGCTTTTAGAGCTGAATCCCTTTGGGCAGGTTCTCTACTGTCTGGGCAGGAAAGCCAGCCACTGAGAAGTGTTTGCTCTCAGGTTTTTCGGGAGTTTAGCCGTCACTGGTAGAGGGAACGGGGAAGGGTGTGACGGTTCAGTGCCTCTCCAGAGCAAAGGCTGCACGCAGGAGCTCTGCTTTTCAAGCACGTTTAACAAAGCTCTTTGCTCCAAGTTACAGAAGTCAGAGAAGGAAAGCCTTGTACCAGAGGAGAGGGGTTTCCTACGGGTGTTTTCTACTGCCCTGTTAAGTTTGAACTGCCCAGGTAGCTGTGCTTTCATGGCCCTCAATAAAACTGGGCAGATCAGTGATGAAGAAATCCTGTAGCTTGATAGAATTAACCATGTGATAGGTTCCAACATCAGGCCATCTGGGATGACTCTTATCACTTTCTAATATACAGTAGGACCGTAAGTGCTTGGCTTTGTTCCTGGCAGTTCTCTTTCCATACGTTACGGTTGACAAGATTGGTATAGGAGTAGTCAAGACAGTGATTTCGGGTAAAGATATACAGTGAAGACTGAGACATAGTACCAGTGGAAACAATATGATATTAAAAAAAGCAATGATGGCCATGTCGTGCCATTCGGTACAGAAGAAAATGTTCAGAAATCATTTCTATTGTGACCTCATAGATTAAATAATAGGCTAAAATGCAACTGTTCATATGTTACCTTATTGGCCAAAGCTAGCACTTTTTTTTTTTTTTTTCTATGAACAGTATATTTTCCCCTTCAAAAGGCTAGGCTATGACTTTAGAATGAAGAACATCATTAATTGTGTCCTGCCTGTCATACTGGGGAAAAAATGTTTTTATGAAATTAGTCAAGTTTCAGTTAGGGTTTCTGTGAATTGTCAGATCACACAGTGAATAACTGGAAAGAGCAATCCATGCGTCCTTGCCACTACAGTGCTTCCATCGAATGGGACTTTTCTTCAGACTGAGTGATTAACAGCAAAACTTAACTGGCCTGATAGAAACGTCAGCTACGGAACCTGTTAATGTAAGCTGCGCTATTTCGGAGCCGGTAAAATGTGCTGCTGTTCTAATTCGGAGGCTCCTGGTGATGGAGATTATCATTAATCTCATGAAATCCAACTCAGCAGGGAGCGCTACTAAAACTAGGTGTCAGGCATTTGATAGGTTCTATCACCTATTTTGTCGTGATGGTCTGCTTCTTTGAAGACAATTTCTGTATGAAGTAATGGCTTGAGAAAACATAACTCTTTCGTGTGAGAGTGAAATACTGGTTGGGTCAAGTGCCGACAGTGTAACTTTACAGTGCAGAAGTAAAAAAAAGAACATGTTTTAAATCCAAATAGGTCTTTGCAGGATCTGAGTAACACTTTTAAGAGTATCAAAGTCTTTGAGTCAGGTTTTAAATAGAATATTTTATTTTTTTATAACAGTCTCTTATCAGTCTCTTGTTGCAGAAACGTGGAACAAGTGAATAAAAGAAAGTCTGTAAAACAGCGTGTTTACAGTATTCTTAACTTCTATTTAGTCACAATAGCATCATTGTAGCAGTTTAAAATGTTGCGTTTCATTAGCTAGGCTGATTGGTTGGAAGTCAGTATAGCAAACGTTGATACTACCAGACAGTTGCAGAGCCTGTTGCTGTTTGTAGAGGGATTTCCACTGGTTTCAGTAGGTCATGGATTAGGTCACATAAAATGCAAATACTATGTAAACCTTATCATATGCTTACTTTCGATAACAGTTTCTTATGGTTTTCATATATTTACAGAACTCTGCATAACAGTCCTCAGCATCTGGAAGAATAATCTCACACCTTTAAATGATCCTTTATTGCAGCTTCATGATAGGTACAAGATCATGTTTTTAAGCCATTATTTTCTTGGCAGATTCTTTTGATTTCATATTGAAAACAAATATATTTACAAAACTGCTTTCTGAAAAACCATGTACTTAGAATGTGTCTAGATTATATCTCAGAAATGTTAATACTTAATACATACAATTTCATTAGATTGTTCAATACTTTTTCATGGGACAGTTGACAAGGTTACCAAATGTATTATGCCAGTGTTCTGTATTTTTTAGCACTCTGTTACTGGATCACCTAGCAGTGCAAATGGGATGCTTAGACACAGTCATATTTCCATTAACTTAATAGAAAATACTGACTTCTGGAGGTAGATTGACTGTTCCTGATTCAGCATGTAATTAGAGCAGTGCATGCAAACCATAGTTTTTCTGGTACAAAACCTCTGAGACTAAATCTACTTATTTTTCTTTTTTTTTCTTTTTTTTTTTAATAAATTGAGTTAAATAATTAGTTATTTCTAACCAGATTTGAACTTGAAGACTGGGTGTGCTTTCTCTTTTCATTTCTTTTCATTTTGTATTCTGTCACTGAGGCTAGCGTACCAGACGTTAAGTTCGTGGAAGTATGGCTGGGTCTGTGTCAGCAGTATGCCAAAATATTTACATGCATACGGCAGTTCCAGTGAACTGGTTATTTGGGACTACTATGTGTGTGTGTGTATATATGTACATTACCTGTCTTGAAGTGAATTATGCTAGCTGTTTATAAATGTTGACAGTCTGCAGTTCGTGTACTCTAGAGGGTGCTCCTGTTCTAAACGATGAACAAACTTTTGCCCTGTTGTAGTGAACTGGAACTATAATTATTTTTGAGCATACAATCTTCTTATTGATAGGATCAATAATTAGTTTGCAGTTCGCGGTACGGATATGGCCAGAAATCAGTGTTCAAATGGAACTGAATCCTGTGCGCTTTGTTATTTGTACAGAAATTGGCATTAAACTGACCAGTGCGAACTGCAGTGTTAAGGCTATGCAGGGCTGTGAAAATAGACTTACGCGCATGAGCAGTGGTTTGCAGGGCTGGACTCCACATGTTTGCTGGATGCGTGCTTTTGATTTTAATAAAGACTGTTGCTGATAAGCTCGTCATCACAGTGTTAAAGAATGCAAATTGAAATAGTGTAAACTTGTTGCATGTTAGCAAATGATTTTCCTGTTGATTTTGCTGCCAATCAAAAATAGCACCAGTTCTAATACTTTGTCCATTTATATGAAATGAAACCACATTGGTTTCATGGTGTAGTAAGATACTGTGGAAATGTGTGTAGATGCTATGTAGTTTAAGATGGAAATATTGCAGGTCTTTTTTACATATTGGAAACCCTTTTAGTGATTACTACTTCATTCATTGTCCTTGCCAAAGTTCTGTAAGTGGTATGAGTTTGTATTGGGCTGCATTTATGGCAACTATGTATCTATAGTTGTTTAATTTTAAATGTGCAAGGTTTTTATCCGGAAAATGAATTGTGAAGCAAGAAATGCATAAATATTTCACATATTTTGATAAGATTCTGACCGTAAGAGGTCACGCTAGTAACTCCAATAGGTGACATTCGTATTAGTGGCTGCCCATTTTCTCTACATTTAGGCTTTGGAAAGCAACTGTTTACACAGTGAGTTTCAGATGAAAATGGTGCCACTCTCTTTCCTTCTCTTCCCTACATACAATGCAAGAAATCATCAGCAGTGGGCAGCCAAATGTTACTGGAATTGGGGCGTATTTGTTTTGTTAACTTTACTCATGCTGAGAGCTAACCTCACACTCTTCTCAAATGCCTTGCCTGGAGAGCCTGTCCTTGAAAGCTTTGCTTCCTTTCTAAGAGGTGCGCCGAGCGTTAACGTACAGGTATTCCGTGCTCAGTACTGAGAGTAAGAAGGCGTAACAGGAATTTCAAACTGCAGTTCAGTGGAATCCTGTAAATCAATAACACCAAAGAATTTTGTTCCCCATCTCCCCTCAGTAAAAAAACCAAACAAACAAACAAACAAAAACTAATTTAAGCGCATAATAAATGTCTTTATGATAGGATTGCACATTTCTCATATTGCAAATAGGAAATAATTCAAGCAGGGCATGACTGTATTTCTTAAGTACAGTAAATAACATGAAAACTAGGTTCTATTTCACAGCAAACTCATGCTAAGAATTTCTTAGAGTTTGTTCTGAAATGACCGAGTCATGACTTTTTGTTACAAGTTATTTTTTAGAGATGTCAAGATAAATTCTTACAGTTTGTGGCTCGATATTTGGAGAATATTATTGAAAATTACACATTTTTAGAAAAGTTGTTGGTTAAAGCTAGTTTGAAATTAAGTCTCTTTAAATGTCACATTTGTTTTCAAGCCTCAGATTGCTTCACTTTAGTGCTTACTATTACTGTTTATTTTCAAAGCTGAAGTCATTTGTTGAAATGTGAATCATGCCAGGTTCAGTTGTTTGAAGGTTGCCTCATCTAAATGATGTTTAAGTAGACAGACTGAATTTAAAGGAATAGCATCTCCCATTAACATTTTGAGTACACTCCAATATGTGCCATAGGCTTAGCACTAAAGAATTGAAAAGCCTCTCTTCTGGTCTTTGTGGTTTCCTGCTTCCTTTTCCTCTCATAAAGATAAAGATGTAATCAGTTGCTGCTTTTTGTTGGGGTAAGCATTGTGGGAGGTTTCATCTCTATATATGTTCAAGTTACCATTCAGCTTTGAAGAAGCTGACTATTACTCCAAGCTTATTTTTCAGTGTTCAAGAGGCAGCTTTACTATATAACATTTATTGTGTTATGTAGCCAACATAATTCTATTTAAATGAAATTTGTGTTATGTGATGTCCAATAATGCATTTAACTCACCTGTTGCTGCATCAGAAATAAAATCTGGGAGCTCATCCTGTTCCCACAAAAATTCAACAATAACATTACTGTTAAATTCATAGGGATCAGAATTGGAGTTTTAAATATTTTTCAAAGTGGTAAATCTTAGTTTTTCAAAGAGATGTTTAAGCTGGCTGTTGTTATGAATTGGTTGCTTTTCTCCTGAGGCAGATGTGGTGTTATCTTCGAACATGAGACCTTCCTCTCTGGTCTGGCTTTTGTGAAGTTCCCCCAGGGTAATACAGATGTCCTCGGTTTTCCTGCAACTATTAGATTAACACGGTCCAGCTGATGCTTCAACATAAACAGCATTATAAAACTTCTTCAAAGTATTCATATTCATGTGGAATTTCAGAAAAAATTTGGAAAGAAAAATAAGTGATGAATAGTGTTTCTTTGTTAGACTTGTGATACGGTATATTTAACTGCTACTTTTGTTATTGACAAAAATATTTGATAACATTATCCTGAATATGCACCTCCTATAATAAAATAATACATTTCAAATATCATATTTCATATGTATTTATTACAAGTAAACAGTATAAACCAGTAATGCAAATGCTTTCTTCATTATTGCCTTCTTACCAGTTGTGTATTTGTACAAAATTAATTGTTGGGCAATATTTTAGTATACCATTTCAGTATAAACACTTTCTTTGCTTGCTACCATCCATTATCCATAATACCTAAGATACCCTAAAGAAATACGTAGCTAAAGGCAGTGTTTTCAGTTGATTATTGTGAAGTTTGGTTCTTCCACTACTGAAACCAATGGTGAAACTCTTCTGGACCTCATTGGGAAAAGGATTTTCCCAAAGCAATAATGAATTGTTTTAATATGTAGTATATACATTACTTTCACGGATGAGGTAGATTTAGCTTAATACAATAGCATTTTGTCAGATGCTGAAAATGGACAAAGTTTTTGTTTCATTTCTTTTAAGACTTGGGAAGATTGCCTCTGGTGTTCTGTTTTTTGATTGTGCAACAGATTTTTGCTTGCGTATAATAGAAGTGGGAAAGGTACTCTAAGCTTTCTCTTGAGCAGGGGAGGTGCAGAGAAAGACCGAGACCATATCCCTTTTTCAGCTTCAGAGTGTTCGAGTAATTCCCTTTTACCAAGAGATTTTTTTTTTTTAAATTCCCATTTACTCCAAAGCAGATAGATGCTGCCTAAGGCATACAACTGATAGACTCCTAGAAAGAATGTCTGCTTGTTAGGCCTGGGAGACTGGATCGTTGAATTCGGTTCTGGTTTTATCACAGCAATCCCAGTGTATAATTATTAGTCATAAACTCTCCTTCAGATTAATGACATTGTCTCATATAGTCTAGAAAAAGCAAAACTGATTAGTAAATTGGGCCTTTGCAAATTTGGTGACAACAGTCTCCAGTACCTCTGATACTTTCTTTAAAAACAATATAAAGTTTCTAAGCATAGTGTTCCAATAAACCAGTTTTTCTAAGTAAACTAAGTGGATAAAGATTCACATGAGTGGTTGTTAGGATGTTGTTCACATTGAAATAAATTTCTACTGGTATTGTTGACTTTAATGAGAGCAGGATTGCATCATTTTAGTGATACTCATTTTATATTAATATCTAATTGTTAAATATGTATTTGAGCATATTATACACTTTAATGTTGAAAATCACGTTATGTATGCTTTTTATCACAAAATACTGCATGATGGAATGTTAAGGATACAAGGATGTCAAAGGGAAGAGAATTGTGTATGTGTAGCAAGTAGACTCAATTAGTGTACTGTGTATTTTCAAGACACCAAAGGCTGTACAGGAAGCTTTTATGTAGTTACTGATAACAGATACATATATCCCTGATTTTCTCTCTCTTTTTTTTTCCTGCAGGGCCAAGGCTTTTCGTGGAAAAAAGGTCCATGGAGAATATGACATAAAGGTTGAACAGGTAACTGAATTACTTGATCTGAATGTTATTTTTGTATTTGTGTATTTATGCAAATACCTATATGTGTATAAATATGTACCTCCCTGAAGGCATTTAAAAGATGTGCAGATGTGGTGCTTAGGGTGCATGGTTTAGCGGTGAATTTGGTAGTGTTACATTAACGGTTGGACTCAATGACCTTACGGGTCTTTTCCAACTTAAATGATTGTGTATGCATGTATGTATAGATAGATATATAGTCCTTTGTACTTCAGAAAAACCTTACAATTAGAACCCTCAAAAATTTAGTTATGTTTCATTCTAATGTGACTCTTTTTAGAGGATTCTGACTATAATTTGCACAACATTAAAAACATGTCATATTCAAACATTGTTGCTTAGAGACTGAATTTCCCAGACACTTCTTGAATTACATGTTGCGTTTCTGTATCACTAATTCCTTCACTTGAGAATACACATACACTCAGGTTGCAGTGCTAGCATGTGGGTTTTTTTAAAGAAAGCACTGAATACATATGGAGATACAATTCAGGGTGCATTAGAATTATGGCTATTTTATTTGAGCTAGATATCCAAAATTAGGGAAGTAAATAATTCTTTTCACTGCTTTTCAGTCTTGAATTCTATGAAGAGATGGTACAGTAGGAAGCTTCAGTACTTAAACCGAATTGTTTTGTCATTGGAATTTCAAAGAGTGAGGGAAAATTGCCACCAGCTGTGTGGATTCAACTTATTTAAATTCACTGTAATAGTACAACATCTAGCTTTGCTCCATTCTTTACACCACTGGATATCTGCTGGTGTTCTTGGCTTGGAAACACGGAAAGCTTTGCCAGGGATCTTCGAGAGTATTGAGGGAGAAGCAGGAAAAAGAACACAAGCTATTTTGTCCCAAAATAACCATTCACACCTAGATCAGACCATGGAGCTGACATCACTCACACTGTCTCTTCAATGTCAACAGAAGCTCCGTGTAAGCCTACAATTCCCTTCACGTGGTCTCTCGGAGGACCAGAACCACCTTTAATCAGTAGGAGACTGGAAGTTTCTGAACCCTGCTCATCACTTTGTAACACGACAACACGGTGACAATCGTATACAGAGTTGTCAACAACTACTTTAGTGTTCTTTTGCGAATACAAGAGAGCATTGTTTTGTTTTTATACTACTTAGAGCAACCTATCTATCACATACAATGTTTTCTGTCATGTACTAAGCTTTTAACTACAAAGTCTATATTGTGAATCCTTGTAATTGTTTCATATGATTTGTTAATTGGAGAGATCAGTTGCCGATCCCAGATTAAATAGATTTTAAATGATTCTTTAACATTGTCAGCACTTATACAAATATTTCAGTCTCTCACCATCTGCACTGTTTTTACAATACTCTTAAAACTGCCCCTTGTGTTTAGAACATTGTAACACTGATCCAAGAAAGTATATAAGCGTATGGGATTTAATGAAGCGACCTCCGTGCTTGAAATCAAGCACATACTTAAGCTATTGAGTTGGAACGGTGGTTACAGTAGTCAACACTTGCCTTAACTGAACACTAAATTCTGAAAGCCTTACACAGATTTTTCTTAGGAAGACTTTCAGTGATACCATTTTTCAAGAGGAGACTAATGAGAATTCTGACACTCTCTATTCTGTATTAGTGTCCGGGATAGCAAAGACGCTTTTATTTATCCACTGGAAGACAGCTGGCTGCATTTCAATTATTCTGCTGTGTAATGTTATTGTAAAGTGCCTTGAGAGCCTAAGCTGATGAAAGACTGTGGATAAATGAAAAACATCCTGTCCTTTCCTTTCAAATAACTGTAGATTCAGAGTATGGAAGTGATTCCTTTTAAATTCCACATTTCCAGTGTGAGAAGATATTTTGAAAAAGGTCTTTATTTGTGAATTTTGCGAGTCAATTGTTTGTTAGCGCTAGATCTTTTAAAAAGAAGACTAAATACACAGAAAGGAAATAGAAAGGAGTAAAGTATATGAAGAGACGATAAATGCTATAAGAAAATTTATTTATCATAGTTATTTTAACATTGCTTTTGTACTGTTTTCTTCAAAACCTCATGTAATTTTTGTTGAGTCTGTATTAATCTCTGTGATAACACCATACCTAGCAAAAATTTAATCTCTATACTACTGTGCAGACATGAATGAGGAACTACACTTCCTACTTGCCCCCCAGTCCTTTTTCATGAAGTTTTTTACTTTTTGCTTTCTTGGTGTTTAGAATTTATTCAAATGTGATGTGTCATAAGTGGCAAATACTATTGGATTAATATCCCCTTAGTGCTCATTATATTCCAAATGTATGTTGTCAGCAGTTTGGATACTAAAACTTAAAAGAAGGGGTTTAGGTAAATAAAGGTAAAATAAACCAGACCGACTAATGTGAGTCTTCTTTTCATAGGCAGAATTTTCAGAAATCAACTTGATAGCCCATGCTGATGGCAATTATGCAGTAGATATCCAAGTATTTCGAAATGGCACTAAAGTTGTCAGGTAAGAAAAACTAAATAGAATAACAGCAAAAAGCAATAAATGGCATAATGTGTGCATGTAGAAAGTACTGGATGATTTTTTGGTATTTGTGTGATAGGGATTTTGTCTGATGCAACACACCTTGGTCATTGGCATGAAAAGTAGGAAATAAAGTATCTGATCAGTGCAGTAGTTCTGGTTGTGACAGGAAGGAAATCTCTCAACATTTTGATCACATGAAAGATGGATTTGATTAAGATGGGAATGAAGTCTTGTATAAAGAATATATGACTGTGAGTTAGGGTTATTGATTTAGGTCTTGTCTTTGCCTCAGAAATAAAGACAATCTTGTTGATTTTGTGCATGCCAGACTTTTCCAGAGGAGCACTGTTTATTTCTAATGTTGAATATTTCCTATTGCAGCAGGCCAAGTCATAGCACTTCTCTCAGGATAGTTACTGGAATATCACTGTCTGAAAGATTTCAGTTTAAAAGCCTGAGATTTCCCAATAGGCTGTTTTGTCCAAAAAGGATTATTCCAACTGAAGGGAGAGTAATTTTACCATTTATATCAGTGAGGACATCAACAGCGTTGTAAATGTAAGGGAAGAAAACAGGGGTAAGTCTGGACAAAATAAAAGCTGAAGTGAGTATTAGCAAAATTATTTTGGGCAGTCCTATATTTTATGTAATTTGTGAGAATTACTCCTATTTCAACTAGTACAGTTAAGTATGAATTAAGTGTAGCAGTTGTTTGGCTGAATAATTGCATTCAGAAAGGTACATCAAGCCACTCACAGTGACCTGGTAATTTACTGCTTATGTTTATCTTTAGGCAAGAGTAAGAGTTCAGGAAGCTGGACAGCATACAGCATGTCTTGTATCCTCGTGTTTTTGCACAACATCTGTCCAAATAAAAGATTTGAAAATTTCTACTCATTCATGTAAAGAAAATCAGGGAAAAAAATGTTGAAAATATGTCTACTTCATGCTTTAAGACTCACAACTGTTTAATCTCTTGTGTGTTCTAAAAATACTGCAGCTTAATACAACAACCACTTATGCCAAATCCACAAGATTATTTCCTTAGAAGAGTAGATTTGATTTTTTTAGGGTTTTTTTTGGTTGGTTGGTTGGTTGGGTTTTTTTTTTCTTTTCCCCTAAGGATAGAAGTTTTGGAGCCAGGAAATCTTGATTACTGCTCCTTAGTGGCTTTTCTGTAGAGAGTTTTCCAAACAGACCAAAAATATTGAGGCCAAGTTAGCATCAAAACATGTCAATACTTAATGTGAGTTGGGAACCTCCAGAAAATAGCATCTACAAAGATGGATATTTGCAGTTTATGAGAAAACTTGGTAAAACTGCTGCTTACATTAAACAGGGAAATCTTGTTGTGTCATCAGATAACTCTGATAATGAGATGACAAAGGATTTTATATTATCAGTTTTATGGATAATTTATTTAACCAAATAGAACTACCTGAAGTTGATAAATTTCACTTAAATCTGTGTGGGATATCTGCATATGTGTGCGTGCTTTCTGGTGTGAGAAGCATATGCAGGCATGATGGGAGAGCAGTTCTCTGTTTCTATGATAACTTAGCTGGAGATACAGAATATTTTTGAAAAACAAAAACATTTCCTATAGATGTTCTGTATCTTCAGAGAAGTGCTAGTCTTTGTGTTGCTTTAAGCCTGGTCGGTTTGTGAAGTTTATTGCCTGAAGCTTGGAATATGCTTCTTGTGTCACTGAGGAATGCAGAGATACTGATGGATATTACTTTACATGTTCCATTGATAGGAAACTTCATTTGAAATCCAACATTAAATATGGGTCAGACAATAGGATGTGTGGCATATTCCTTTGTTTCTGTCTGTCTCAACTATCAAGAGAGATGGGAGAAACTGCTGGTCCCAGTAGTATCAAAGTTCATGTTGAATATGGACTATAAGCATATTACTAAAAGGGCATAAACACCTGAATAGTGAGATGAGAAGTCTTATGTATCATTAATGTGAGGTCCAAAGTGACCTTGTATCATAGGTTTATGAGCAAAATATTAGTAAAATCATGGAAATTTCAATGACAAAATTTTGCTGCCTTAGTTTGGGAGGAAAAAACTGTGTAATAGGCACCTGCTTGTTTCATTTTTGTGAATGAAAATCAAACCATGAAAAATGATATCTCATGTTACATAATGCTGAGATTTTGGATCTTACAAATGTTTGAGCCGGGATTAAAATTTTTCTCATGACCTTCTTTTGTATACACAATCGTTCTGTCCGGTGGTCATTACAGAACTGGAACAATTATTTAAATGTCCCTTTGAGGAGTTTTTGCAAAGCAAAATGTATAATTTTTTTTAAAATACATTCTCCCAGTTCCTGAATTGTTTCATTAAATCAGTATTTTAAAGGACACTTTCTATTCTTTACTTTTAATTAAAAACACAGTGCTGTCTTTGAGATGATATATAATCCCTTTAGCACTATTTTAAATGATAGAGCATAGCATGTTTAAATGATAGGGGGCATCTCTTTCTTTCACTGAGTGGTCTGCAATTTTGATTAAGGCATCATTAGTCCTCTAAGTATTATACTCATGCCATGCTAGTAAATTGAATTTCCTTGTTTCAAACACTTGGCACACCACTATGAAACCTAGATCACAAATTCTCAGAACTATGCTACAAATATTTTTGGGGGAAACTTGTTTAAAGGCAAGAATTTCTTTGCAAGTTTTGATCACTAGTCTGCAGTGCCATTTTAATGACTCTTGACAGCAAATCTTTATAATGTTGCTTTTGCCAAATCATGCCTTACATTTGAAAGCCAGCTTAAGAATGCAGCTAATATACTTTGACTACTGCATTCAGGTTGGAATCTCAGAACTGCTAAAGCAATTTTGACATGAATTTTAATTGTTTTGGTTTTACTTTGTTTTACTAGAGTGAGATTTCTGAATAATTTTGTAATCTTTGGCATTTTTCACTCCAGTATACAGCTTATATTTATTCAAGGCATATAAATAATTACATTAATTTACTACACTAATTTAATTTACCTTGCAGTTATACCTCTTTGAGGAGGTTGGTAGCTTCATGCTAGTCAGTGTTTTTTCCACCTATAAAATTTGAATACAGAAGAGACTCTTCAACAGTCAAGTTTAGGAGCAAACTGCCCCGGTACTGGTGGCTCTGTCCTGTTGCTTTATGTCTTCTGTTTTCCAGAACCTTCTTCAGTAACTAAGTGTCAGGGTTTGAGTAGTGTGAAGATGGTGTCAGACTGGTCTCAAAGATGCATGGTGATAGGATAAGAAGCCGCAGAGGTTGCAACAGGGGAAATCCTGATTAGGCACAAGAGAGAAAGAGAAAAAAAAGCACAGCTGTAAGTTTAGAAATTCATTTTGACACGTGCCTTGATCTGAAGTTGAATTGTGGTTATCTCCTATTATGGTATGATTCCTTTTGCGAGCAATGGGGTTGCTTCATCTCTTACTGTCTTTAAAACAGTCTGACAATATTTGTGGGAAAAAAAATTGTTCCCAAGAAGCTTAAGTTTCTGGCAGAGACATTTGCCTGCTTCGTTTTTGATTGTCATTGCTCAGGAACTGGTGCACATAAACTAAGAACATACTCGGAGTTTATATATATATGGTTTGTCTTTCAGTAGGAAAATAAGCTGAAAAGCCATGATAATTTGTCTCTCCTCTTAATGAAGTCACATTACTGACTGGATGCTGATGTTTTCTGAACAGCGGTTAAGAAATGATACAGTAAAGATTTTCATAAAGTCGTAATAATTCTTTCTGTCTTGTAGCATTTACCTTTGGTACTTCTCTATCCATCAGCTAGGTGGTTTTCCCTTTTAAGATTTTGCTATTGAAGGAAAAAAGTTTGATCACTGACTATTAGCAATGTATCTTTTCCTTGCTAGGTCATTCAGGCCTGATTTTGTCCTTGTTCGACAACACTCATTCAGTATGGCCGAAAATGAAGATTTCCGTAACTTGATCATTGGAATGCAGTACGCAGGCATCCCTAGCGTCAACTCCCTGGAATCAATCTATAACTTCTGTGACAAACCGTGGGTGGTAAGTGATGTACCAAGAAGTTCTTCTGGTGCAAAACCAGTTCATTTGCTTCTTTAGTTCCCTTTCATGAATATTGAGTATCAAACTGCAAAGTCGCTTAGCAGCAGTGAAGCAATAGTGAAAGGAATAAAAAGTAAACTAAGATATTTAAATCATTTTTTCAAAGAGCCAGTGTAGGCAGCGTGGAGACAGAGAGAGAAAAATATTTGTAGTACAAATAATGAAATAAGCGAGGGAACTAACGGAAAGCCTGTCCACTGCTAACATACTTCCTCAAGTGAGGAAAGTGTGTTTATTCACAATTTGTCTGGGAAAAGCAAGCTGAGAATATTTTTCATATTTGTGGTTTTGAACATAATTTAAACAGACTTTTAGCCAGTGTTCTCCTCATGCCTGTGAAATTTTTGAGACTATGCTTTAGCAAGGAAATCTGAAGCTATTAGTTTCCTCATTTGAAAGCTCTTTTCATAATCCTGTGCATATGGGGTAGGAGTTAGTCTTTTCAGTTACACCTGGAGTAATGAGGTACAGTGGAGAATCACTGATATTTGCCAGTTTTAATGTAGAATCCAGTTAAGTTTTTCATCAGTTTTCGGTGATCTTTTTGGTTCATAGAGAACTAAACATTAGTAGCAACAAGTTAAAATGTAGTGCTGTAAAAGATGATCGTGAATGGTGCAGTCACTGTTCCTATAATAAATATATTCAGTAGTCCAAGACCTAACAAAACTTTACAGAATACCACTTGTTATAAATAGCCAAAGCTTCATAATTTTTTCCTCTGATGTCTGGGTGAGAAAAGAATAGTTGTCAGTATTTTTCACATCAAAGGAAATTTTGCTGTAATACTTTTTATTGCATTGAAGATGTCTATTTTTTCACAATTACTATGAAAATCTCTCCAAAAAGTTGTCAGCAGATTTTAACATATACCTCTTGCAGCTAATTTTATTACACTTCTATGTTGCGGTAAACTACAGGGGGGAATAAGCAATTGATAGAGCATTTATAACTTCTCAAAATACATATTGTACATTGCTGAATCCATTATTTTAATACATCACATTTTCTATGCTGTGTGACATTTCTTAATGCTTTGATTCATTGTATGCAATAAAGCTGGGCGGTGAAGCAATAACAGTAGCATTTATATGCAATAATGATCCAATAAAAAGTAAATTAATAATTCCTCCTTCTAATATTCGTCTGGTGGCATTAGAGCTGTGGCTGTTCTTCCACCAAACTGATAAAGGTATTTCTTACAACTGGTCTTGTTGCACATAAAATTTCTGTGCTGATTTTTCACTCTTAAAATAATAACTGGGAGTTGTAGGAATATTTACTATAACAACTGGAAGACCAGCAAAAGCAAAATATAAGGTTATGTGTGTAAAAGAATTAAATCATGTTCCATATCTTTGTTCTATACAGTACACCTCGCAAACAAATAATAAAGTATTATGCTTATAAGGTCTTATTTGAATTTAGAGTTATAATAATTTAAATATACTCTTGAATTATGGTAGAGCTTTTTGAGGGTGTGACATAACAGTTCATGATGAAAAGCCTGTCTTCTGAATTGCCATATCTGCATCTTCTGGTTTTTGCAAAAATTCTTGTTTTGGCTGAAATTTGTGATAGTTTGCCTCAGCCTAGATATGAATGAAATGAAAATACTTTTCACCTGATCTTATTTTATTTGGCCATAGAGAAGAATGATATTTTCTTCCCTTTGAGATTTTCTACCTTGCCACTTTCTACATCTGTCAGCCAAAATCGTTTTTTTTGAAATACTCAAATTCTGCACAGCCTCAGCAAGAGTCCGTTTCACATCTCTTAGGTATTTCCTCTCAGAAATACATATTCTAGAGAAATTTTACTGTCAGACAGGTCACCTGCTTCAAACTAGCTCCTCCGATGTTCTAGTTATCTTCCGGAGTTCCCTGAAGTTGTTTCCATTAAGGTGCATGGCAGAGCAGGGCCCGAGCGCGCGCCCGCTGCTGCGAGGCCGTGGACGGCGAGGCTGGGGAGGCAGCAGTGCTGCGGTGGCACTTGTGCTTTAGCTGGGTCCTACTTGGGGTGCGGACTTTTCATTTGAGCACAAATTTTGTTGTTTGGGGTTGTTTGGGCATTTAACTTGGAATATCCTGACTTCTGTTCTTTGTGGTGGTGGGAGATGTAGAGACAACCACGTTCATCCTAGAGCATCATGAAAACTTCATTGGATTTAGGAAAGCTAAACACTGGAGTAAGTCATGCAGACCTCTTTCAACCCATGCCCAGAATAAATACTCCAAGGGTAAAAATCTATCCGTGCTTTGATTCAGCCAATTTCATGAATGTTCAAATAATGCAACAGAAATCGGGGACTGTTGGTTTTGCTAATGCTATCTTCTATTTTGTTCGATCACACCTAACTCGTACGTGCTACCCTGCGTATGTGAAATCCCTGCCGCAAACCGCAGTCTAGGTTTGGATGCCTTGGGGTGCACTGCCCAATCTGTTGCTGCACGCTAGCATTAAGAATAAAACCCACTGATGCCCATACAGTGCTCCTAGATGTACTTCAGGCCAGGGGATCAAGCAGTGTTCCCCACTGTTAAAATGACACATCTTTAAGTTGAACTGATGCAAACTTAGTTGAACTGTAACTAGAAAAAACCAGCAGAATTATTCTGCAAGTTCCTTGATCAGAAACCAGCTCAACGTTTACAGCACTGATTAAAAGTATCGAACCGCCTGCCAGTCTAATCTCTTATATACAGAACTTGATGATTGGATGAAACTGAAATTGTGTGTTTGCAGTTAAGACCATTTTCTTATTTAAATTTGTCTTTTTCATCGTGGCTTAAATGCTAGAATACACTCTAATTACGATTACGTTTTATATTATTTGTCATCTTAACATTCATATAAAAAGAAAAGTAGGTTCCACTTCATACACATAAGTATCTTTTCATAAAGTATGTCTTACTGTCAGGAAGAATTTCAGGAAGCATATTCAGCAGTCATGGGTGTCCATGTCGGTTTTGTAGTAGTGCAAGTAAGCAAGCACGTGCTTTGACGTACCATCGATTAGCCCCCTTTCCTCACAGCATGTAAGGATGCCTTTCTGGACAATTCCTTTGTTAACACAGATGACCTGATATTTGGATGAAAACTGTTTCTATAAAAATTGCAAGTTCAAAAAGCCTTATGAAAAATTAGAAAGCAGAACTCTAGATAAAGCCATAAGTAACAACCTTTATTAATTCATGAGAAGCAGATTGACTTTCCTGCAGGTAAAGCTTGAGTGGCAGAAGTGAACTGCAATTTCTATAACAGCAGGAAAAGAAATAGGGTGTCCAATGGAATGGACCTTTAAGGGATGAAAAAATTTGAATTAGTCATGGGCAATTGGTCGTACTTACATCAGTGTAAAATCAGGAGTAGTATAGAATTGCCAGGAGAGGAAGTCACTAAAGTTAGACTAGTTGTAAAAGTGTGAGAGTAGAATCAAACATACAAGATCTTTGTTTTTTAAATTACCGTTCTTCAAAGTATCAGGTCTTTGCTTTTTTTTTTTTTTTTTTTTTTTTTTTTTTTTTTTTTTAGGAATATACAGCTCCAAATGCACAACATCTCTTTTCAACCCTGAGGGCAGATTGATACCCTGCATTAGAGACTGAAGCACCTGCCCTTAATTTTTCAGCAGAACTCTTTTTGTACTGTGTCTGCAGACAAACATGGGTTTCTATGCCTTTGCCAGTAGACAGTCAGCAAATGTGTATTTGATCTGAGGTATATTATTGAAAGATGGGGGTGTGGTGGGAAGATAGCCAGGAACATACTAAAAACATTTCTGAAAAGAAGTCTTAAAGCTTGTGTTTTCCAGGACATATATAGTTCCTTCGAATGCATGTCAAAAGTTCAAAGCAGCATATAACCCTTTGAAAAGTTAGGATGCTAGCAACCATGGCAAAGAAAATATTGAAACGAATGTGTGTGGTGAAATGTTTGCATACTGAAATATGTTAATGATTTGGGATTATTACAGTGCTCCTGTTATTTCACTTCTGTGATAATACTTACTACCTACCTCATGAAAAATTCATGATCCTGGCTTGTGAGATGGATTTCACTTAAATGCTAGTAAGAATGTCAGAAAGCTACTTACCTAGGGGGAAAGCATGAGTTTTATAAATAAAGAATAAGTTCTTTATTACTGAGTGCATGCAGAGCTGTGGAGGAACTGTTTTAAGGTTCATGCCCTCTCTTATCAAGCTGGAATGTTTCATTGCATTGTCATGTTGCAAAGTATTAGTTTTGTGCATGACTTGTCCCATTCAAATGAGACAAAAATGTTACCTAGTTAAATTTACAGTTACGTAAAGTTAAGGTGAGGCAAAAATCTATACTTTCCTTGTTGGATTCATGATCCATCTTATAGTTTTACTCGTGACTAATGGTGTGCAGAACCTGTTGTAAAGCATTTATGAAAGTTCTATAACAGTAAAAAGAAAAAAGAGCATAATTAGCTACCCAAAGTTATGATTTGATATTGTTTAAAGTAACAATCTAGATATTTTATTATCTCTCTTTTCCTTTAGAAAATGTCATTCAAGAAGTAAGTGAGGCATTCCTTAACTGAGGCTTGTGAGATTGTATGTAATCTTTCTGATAGTACAAGATGTAGGTAAGTGAAGTAATTGCAGAGGCTGGAAGTAACTTGAAAATGTGATTATAATGACAGTGCTCAGTAAAACAGGTAAAATCTCATGCTTATGATTCAGGCTGGAGAAGTAATATTTAAAAAAAAAAAAACTAAATTTTCCAGTGTATTAGGTTGAAGTTTTAAAAAATTTCTTCTGCCCCACATGTATCCTTTTGCATACTTCCTATTAAGATTTATGTGAAATTTGTATGCTTAAGTGTTTACATCAATAGAACCCTGCTCTTGATTTTAGCTTCAGTTGCAAATACTGGTGCTAGGGGTGCAGTCTTGGAATACCACAGATTATTAGCTCCTCGCCCATACTGTGTATAGCAGATTGTGAGTAAGCAGAATTATGTGGTGAGGTAGAGTTAATTGGAGTATAGGGAACCTGCAGACTCTGACTTAATTGTCAGGGACTGCAAGGTTCAATGTCCATGGCTGCTATAGAAAGAACACTTTATTTCAGTTAAACCTGGACTGTGACGTACTAATTACCTGCATTATAGTATCCGGATTGCTACTTCTAGGCTCTGATAGCGATAAGCATTTCAACACTGCAGAGATTACAGAATTGCTGCGATTGTATAGATGAAGTGTGTATGACTGAAGAGAAAGAAAATTCTCATAAAATCAGTCCAATTCCACAATAGCAGTTCTGGTTTCTTTACTGCAGAGGGAAAGCAGCAGCATCTGTAGCTGGCTGCAAATCTGTTCTCCCGTTAGTCTGCCTTGGGAGGCTGCGTAACAGCGGTTGGTATGGAAGGCTTCAAGGATCTACTGATACATTAATTACACGTTTACTCTGGTGACGGAGATGGCGCAACCTCCAATGTAATAATGGGTCTCCAAAAAAACATCTGTGAGCGCTGTGACCTTAATTAGCTGTTGCCATGCTGGTGGAAGAGTCTGTATTTAGCTTGAAATAGTGACTCGATGGACTCGGGGAGGGGATGTAGAAAGCCCCCTGTAGTGTGTCAAGGTACCACGTAGCTGTAGCGGGTTGTGAAGAGACAACTGTCACTGCCTGGGTGGGAACGGTGGGTGCTGAGCAGGCTTGGCCTCCAGTGAGGTCAGCTCTGTCGGCAGAGTGACAACCTGCTCTGCCGGTCCAGTAATGTGGGAAATAAAGGAAAAAAGTGGGAACGGTTTTCTGGTCAAAAGCTGGCAGAGTGGAGTTAAGACCCAGAAGACAGAGACACAGGTATTATTTTAAAGACAGCTGAAAGATCCTGGCATTTTTTACATAGAGCTCCAGATGTGAACCCATCATGTACTGAAACATCTTCCAAAGATCACTGGGACTTTGTCTGCTTCGTTGTAGGAATTTATTGTTGTTCAGGGTTTAAAATGTGAGAGAAGTGCCATAGAACACTTTGTTATGCCAAAATTTATTTCCTTGCTCATCTGCAATCATTCTGAGGGAAGGCTGGTTATGGCTTTTCCTTTTGTCACACTTGGTAGTATTGTAAATCTCACAGTTCTTGTTTGTCTCTTTTCCTACAGTTTGTGAGCAGACAGCCAAATACTTTTTTGCAAGTTTGTTGACATTTTTCTTTTTTGCTCCTTTTGCCAATCTTACATAATTCTATGCCTTCACATCCTGTATTTTGCGTTGCATTTCTTTTGCAGATGATTTTCTGCTGTTTTGTCTTCATCTTTCTACTCTTCTTGAATGCTTCATTTCTCTATTATTACCTTGCTTTCTTTGGAAGATCTGTTTTAATTGCCCTTTGTTGCTTTCTGATGGTATTACACTATCCTCCCTCACCTGCTTTTCTCCTCCTTCATGTGTTAGAAGTTGCACTCTTGTGCTTTTCCCCCTTCAAGCTGTACTTTAATAATCTTGAGCAACAGATTAGGGCACAGGCAGGAAACTTGTAGGCACTCTGCAGGGAGGGACACACAGGAGAAATGAGCTCTGTTCATTCCGGCTTCCTGTTGACACAAATTATTGAGGCTGTGCTAACAGGCAGACACAACCACCCAGATGAGTTTCAATATTGTGTCAACATATCTTCTGGAGAATGAATAACAAATAAAATGAATGTATGCAAGAAGAAAAGTCTTTTGAAAACCTATTCACTATAAATCTACAAGACCTTTCAATGCTATCCCATGTCTGTTCTAGAGAAATACATTAAAAATTTCTTACTGAATATTTATTGCACTATAAGAAAATTCTGTGCTCATTAACCAAAAATAAGATTTGTACAATAACGCTGAAGAATGGGCTAGAATTTGGCTGGCGTTGCACTTCTCTGTATACCAGAGGGGATCTTATTGAAGGGCAAGGCTAAAGAATGCATACCTGCGATCTGGCTTCAACTCAGATAGGGAAGACATTTAGGGACATTCAAATTTAGTACCTGTTAACATTACAAATGTTAGAAATGTTAAGACCTGTATTTTAGTCAGTGGCTATAGTTTTATGTATTTCATTAGATGAAACCTGGAGCCAGCACTGAATTTCCTTGTTGTTTCAACCATTCTGGCGAGATTGCTCTACTTCACAGATAAAGATGGGACACTGGGCAGCCAGAGCCCACCCAAAGAGTGTCCAGTGGCCTTTTCCTACCCTTCCACTTTTGGAAGCTACTGTAGCAAGACCAGCTCCTTTCTTTCACTTCAGGACTAGAAGCCGGGTGCTGTCAGTCCCTTTCTCCAGCAGCACCCAGTTTCTTTCGTAGGCACTGGACGCAAACACATGGGTAGTAAAGTTTGAACAGCTTTGTGTGATAATGTGCAGCAATCTCCATAACAAATTCAGTTTGCCTATTTGCAGATATTTACGTGAATGGTAGAGGTCTTTCTAAAAGCAGTTTTGTAGCTTTTATTCATATGAAGAGTATTGGATTTACAGACTCGGTGAAGGCAGAGGTCTGTGTATCTACAGGGCAGCCAGAGAACAAACTGTCCACGTGTGATACTCTTCCAACACTGATCCGAGCAGAACTTTCTTAAGCAGAAAAAACTGTAGTTTAATTCTCTGTCAGCCAGTGAATATTTTGGCCTCTTTGCTCAGTCTGCTGGTTAAAGAAAAACACGATGGATTTGTAGTGTGAGAGCTGAAAGTAAACTCACAAAACTGTGTCAGAAGGAAGGTGAAAACATTTTAAGCTTTTTGGTCAAAAGACAATTTACTAGCAAGTTTGAACATTAAATTGGAGCAAAGTTCATAAATAATTATTCATTTAAATGCATAACAAAGAAATCTAAATACATTAAACCTAGCACTGTGTTTTCCTCTTTGCACCTCTCTATAGAGCTATTTTAAGTATAATCTATTCTTGAAATAGAAAGGGAATATTACAGTCTTGCTTAATGATTTTGCTTTCCTAAAATATGTAAGCTCACTTGAAATTCCTTGAAAAAAGCAGAGACCCTTAAATAACGAATATACCTCAGCGTGGTGATGATTTGTTTTCTGTTCCATACAGCAAGCAATTCTCACAGCTCTATATTTGTCAATCTTTGCTTGAACTTTGAAGTACTTTATATAAAAACTGAGTGTGTACATATATATCTATATTTTGCTTTGAGCAGCATTTACTGCTGTGAGGCTAATTGAATGCAAGAGTGGACTCAGATTTTTTTTTTTTTTAATTATTTTTTTTTTTAGCAACATTCTTGAATTTTGTGGTAGGTTGTTGTCACTTTGCCCTGTTCTCCACACTAAAGAGCAGCAGTGGGAACTCTTCACATCCGTTGCAGACTTTCATTGCATTGAACACTTCTAGTGGCAGAAAATTGAAACAGACTTTTAACCATTTCTTAGCTTCTACTGAAAGAAACTATGTTTAAATAAAGGCTGTAAGATTAAGCTGAAAACCAGGACTACAAAGCTATTGTTCATATCTTTTGTATTATCTGCTGTTTCAGCTACAGTATTGAAATTGAAAACCCCTCTTTTGTGCCTGCTTAAGACATAACTGAAGGCAAGATTATGAAAATTAACTTCAATTTCTTGTGAAATCTTAATATTTAATTAAAAAGGAAACCTGTGTGTTATATTCCTCATTAAAGTACCATAGAAGATAATTTTTTCTAGCCAAAATCTAGGTAGAGATTGTATCTGATTCTTTTATATATGACCATGGTGACTCAGTGATGAGGAGAATCGGGGTGGGGGGGAGGAGGGGGGCTAGACCCCTTCCTGAAAAAGGAATTTGTCACCCACCCAGGAAAATCCCTCCCATTGTCCTGACCCCCCCATCGCAATCCTCACTCCTCCCTGTCCCCTCTACATGAGTGTTGCTCTCCCACATTTCCTTCAAAACTCCCACCAGCGCTGCTGTTGCCGTCTGATTTCCTTGCTGTCATTCCTTTATGCTTAGTTTCTATTCTTAGCTCCAGTTCGCATCTGAAATGGATGCAAAAAGTACTCGTTTCTTCTGTGAGGTATAGTAACTAACACACCTGTTCTGTGAAGTATCTTCTTTAGTTTACGGTTCAGTTTAAAATGCTCTGAAGTATCGCTCTGTTTGGATGCCGGCCACCTCAGAGAAGTCCTCTGACTTCCTCCGCTGGGCTTAAAAGAGAGCGTGTTGGCTGCTCTTGTCTGAGGAATGGCATTCTACCATTGAGCTTCGCCAGTAAATAATTTGAGAAAAAGTTTTCCAGATTTCCTTATCTTGCGGAAATGGGGGAAGGACCTCAGGACAGAAAAGCCCATGCAGGTAAGAAGCTTAGTTTGACTGAGTTTGAGTTCTGTGAACAAAGTTGTAGGTGCAAATGGTTGCATCTATGTACAATTTAAGAGAAAAAAAAATTATTTAGTTTAGCTTTAAAATGGGCTTTACTTCTTACTTCAATGGTTAAGTACATAAATAACGCTTTTTTCCTGAAGATAACTTCATACAGACACATCTGAACACCAGAACAAAATTTCATTAACTACAGGACTGCTTAACAATGAATATGGGAGGGCCATATCTGCAAAAACAGTTTGCATTAAAAGATAGATTTCCTCCTCTACTGTGAAGTTTCATTGAATTAATTATCTTCATAAAAACTTACTATTTTAACTGTAAAGTCTCACGATCTTAGTATCGCTAAAAAAGCCCCCAAACCAATAACATCTCTTTTTGTTGTAGTGAGCCCCAAACCCTTTTGTGAAGTGCTTAAGCACATGCCCAAGCCCCATTAAAATACACAGGTGCACATATGTTTCCTTGAACCCGACACTGAACTCGATGTTCCCATAATAGTGGAATATACTGCACATTCTCATTGCTGCCAAGTGCACCCAAGAAGGAGTCCTCATGGCTTTTATCTGAATGACTCGGTTCCATAAACTTCTTTTTTCCCTCTGTAACTTTTCATTCTGAAATAAAAAGTTCCAGAAGGCCTCTTGATCTAGGCCTTATGGTACTAATTTTCACTAATTCTTCTCTAACAAAAATGTCTTGATCTGTTTTTTGCCTTTTATGCTCATAGGCTACTTTTCCTTCATTTTAATCCACATGTCTTCCTTAAATCTCACTTTCCTCACTGTTTACACATTTTGTCACTGCCTCTTTCATTAGCCAAGGTGTTTCTCATTGCCAGATGCCTTGCTACCCAACTTTGCAAGCCAAGATGAAATGTTTTTATGTCTCTGACTGCGATCCTCTTCTTTTTTTTTTTTTTTTTTTTTTTAATTTGAAATCCTGCTTTTCTAACTGTTGTAG
>JAVJGG010000037.1:2554868-2578760 GCA_035590195.1 Aviceda cuculoides | reverse complement strand
CCATGGTCTTCCCCACGGGCTGCAGGGGAATCTCTGCTCCGGCGCCTGGAGCATCTCCTCCCCCTCCTTCTGCACCGACCTTGGTGTCTGCAGGGTTGGTTCTCTCACATGTTCTCACTCCTCTCTCTGGCTGCCATTCCTGTGCTTGCCGCAACTTTTTTCCTTCTTAAATCTGTTATCCCAGAGGCATTACCACTATCACTGATGGGCTCGGCCTTGGCCGGCGGCAGGTCCGTCTCGGAGCTGGCTGGCATTGGCTCTGTCAGACACAGGGGAAGCTTCTAGCAGCTTCTCACAGAAGCCACCCCTATAGCCCCCCAGCTACCAAAACCTTGCCACACAAAGCCAATACAAAGATGAACTGCTGCGCTTCAGTAGTATTGATTTCATGATATGAAGTTTAAAGCAAATTAATTGAAAGTTAGTGCTGAATTTCAAGGCTAGGTATATATTTTTATGGCAAGACAATGCAGGAATGTAAGTTATGACACTGCAACATCTAGGAATAATAGGGTAAGTTAAAGTTACCATAACAGATGTTTTGATTTTAAGTCTGCATTCCCTTACTCCAGCTAATGTTGTCACAATCTTCTGGTTGCCTAAATATGGATTACTGTTATCAGCCATATCCCATCATCCTTAGGCAACTTTCCCAAAATGGGAAAGGGGAATTTTCTTTGACTGACAGATGCGGAATAGTGACAGATGCAGAATTCACCGTTTTTTATCCTCTGTCTGCCATGTAAAATACAATGTGGAACAGTTCTGGAACACCTCTTCTTTGTAGACAAGGACAAAAGCCTCTTCCACAAAATACCACTTTTACCTAATTTTTTTGCCTTCATAGAGCAATATAGACATTAAAAATGAACTGAAATCTTAGAATGTGTAAAGAATCTGCCTAAATTTATTTATGCTTAAAAATGGTTTATGCTTTAAGCTACCATATCTTCACTTTCTTTAAACTACATAAACAATTTATTTTCCAAAATAGGAACAGAGGCATATCATACGTTAGTTAATTTAAGTAGTCTATCTGTTAAATATAGAAAAACACAAAACTGTTGTTCACTGGTATAACTGTCACAGCTACATAGATCTAAACAAGCCTGTACCAGCTTGTGCTAGGGGATACTTTGGCCCATAATATTAGTCTAATACATTGTCCTGCAACTAATAGATTAAGTTAACAAGTACTCTCTTATGTACTTACATTTTAAAATACATAGTAACTACCTGATATAACAACTCTTTTTAAGTTAATCGCGTATTTTAGTATACTCACAGAGTATTTAAAAACTGGACTAGATAACAGTCTTTTGGATCCAGTACAGGATATTCAAAATTCTGCCTTTTTTTTTTCCCAGAGGACTGTAATGTAATTATAATATATCAACTTAAAAAAATAAATTAGATTACTGCCATAAAATGCATGCTTGACTCCATTTCTATATGCAAAATCCTTATGGCATTTTTCCAGTAGAATGTGGTGCAGTGATCCTAGTGATGCGGGTGGATGGTGGGAAGCACAAAGCAGGACTCTACCTCCAGGCCTGAGCAGCATGACTCGCCCAGCCTAATCAGCTCCCTAACTTCCACGGCGTGAACAGCTTTCAGCATTGGGAAGTTCCAGCGCTAGCAAAACTAACAGGTCATTCGACCCCAGCATTCTTCCTTTCTCCTCTGATTCCTGTTCTTCATAGCCACATTCAAGAAATCTTGGACTTTCTGCCAGATGATGGTCTCCAGTTTTACTCTGTCCCAAGACATGCAGGGGAAATCAGGCCAATATGAATATTAACTGGGGTTTTTTTTGCACTTAGACTCATGCCAGTGTCTGGGAAATGAAGGTCACAGTGAAACAGGGCAGAGGGAAAAGGTTTCTGACAGTTTTCCCTGATACTGGGAGAACTCCACAGATGAATGCACTCTTTTCAGTCTCATCATACAGCATGAGAGAGAAAATCCTACCACAGAACCTCCCAGGGTTTCCAGCCTCTCAGATGGGCTTTGCCTCAGAAAGGACGCCTTGACAGGAACAGATGTGATAACAAATGACCTTTAGAATTGCACCCTGAGAGCTGTTGACCATTTCCTGAAAGCTGTTCATCCTTCTGAGCTCTTGGCTTTAGTTTGGAAACCTTGAGATCTTGGCATACAACTAAAAAGGGTCAACAACAAGAAAAAGAAAAACAGAGCATAAGACAGAACCAAAAGAAAGTGGGGGCAAAACCAGAGTGCATACGTGTTTTAAGAGCGTTCCTACACTTTCAATGATAAAAATCATACATCTAAATGCAATGCCAAAACTCAGTATTATCTTCATCTCCAAATCAAGGAAAAAATTCTGAGATGAGCAAAAGTCTATCAAATGATAATAGAATAAAAATTGGGTTCAAAGCTATTTAATTTTTATTCCAATCCAAATTACACCAAATGTATAATATTAGATAACATAATATTTGTATATTCCTGTGAGTGTGTTCAGATTTGCCATGCAACGTACAAAACCGTCTTTCCCAACAACAGGTTACAGGGTAAGTGGTGCACACAGAAAGCAGTGGACCTAGGGAAGTCCAGAGGAGAGGCTGTGGATCACAGAATCATAGAATAGTTTGGGCTGGAAGGGACCTTAGAGATCATCTAGTCCACCCTCCCTGCCATGGGCAGGGACACCTTCCACTGGATCAGGTTGCTCAAAGGCCCATCCAACCTGTCCTTGAACACTTCCAGGAATGGGGCATCCACAACCTCTCCGGGCAACCTGTTCCAGTGCCTTACCATCCTCCCAGTGAAGAAGTTCTTCCTTACATCTAATCTAAATCTACCCTCTTTCAGTTTAAAGCCATTTCCCCTTGCCCTATCAGTACATGCCCTTGTAAAATGGATGCAAATGTGTGTCCACAAGCATGAGAGAGGAAGATGGGAGATTTTTTATTTGTTCTTCTTGGACTTCATCAACTATAGTGAAAACTTTCTCAGCACTGACTTCTTGTAAAGCTCCTTGAAATCAAGACTATGACCATATCCTATGACCAGCATGGAGCAAAAGTCACATTTCACCCATATGCTCACTTAGGTTTATGTTGATGACTTCAGGCTGTCTCAACTAAGTTTTCTCAGAAAAAAAAAAAAAAAGGCTGAAAGAATAACAACATACTCACTGGCATTCCATTTTTAAGGCAAGTTTGGGAAAAAAAATGGCCCTGCTAATACAGTGATATGCTAGATCTCATTCATTGTGAGAGGCAGAGAAGAGAAAAAGGGGAGGGGGAAGCAGGAGATGGAATGAGATGGAAAGCAGAAACAAAGATGCGGTATCTGGCGACAAAACAAAAGGAGGGATGACATTGGGGAATGTGCAAAGATGCCTCTTCCTACATTTGTTAAAACTAAACATGCACACAAACTATAAAGCTGAAATGAAAAGCACAGGCAGGCTAATTTGGTTTTATCCTTCCAAGCAATGAAATTATTTTCTCTATGATTTTTTCCCTGTCAGTTCCTGTCCTTTCCTTGCCATGCCTTCTCCTTTCTCACTTGTCTTTTCTCCTTTTTCTTTTCAATGCCATCTTGCTTTGTTCCTTTTTCTTTGCTTCTGTCTGCTTCTTTCTTCCTCTTCCATTCTTCTCTTGCTCTCCCTTGTCTTTTTTGTCTTGCTTTTGCTCTCCCATGTGTTCCCTGAGCACATGAAGAACATCAGCACAAATAGGGGAAAAGCATTTTTTTCCTGACACTCCTTTTCTATCCCCATGTGGTTTTGACTGCTGTAGCTCTGTTAGGTTTTAAATACACATGGAGAAGCCACTTGTACTCCCATGTGGTTTAGAACTATCTACAGTAGCACACTGCAGGAAAAACATGTGGGAAGGGAATGTGTCGGAAAAGTTGCTTGTACTCCCTCCAACACGTGGGCCACATTTAACAAGGTCAAGGGACAAGTGTGGCTCACAGGCATTAGTTTGACCGGTACTACAGAAAGGATCATGCATTCTTCTTTCTTTTACCTGCACACACTCTGCAGTTAATCACTCACCCGAGTACAGCTCAGGGAGTTTCAATTGATCTACTTTTATTTTTAGGCTAGATGATCAGATTAATGTATTTTAGGAACAGATTATCACATCTTTTTTTCCTGATTTGACAATTCCAAGATAATGAATGATATAAATGTAACAAGAGGAAACTTCCCCCCCCCCCCGCCATGGATGCACTCTGGTAATTTGCGAGAGCTCTGCGTGCAGTTCTTCCAAGGGCATGAGGTTTTTATTTAAGGCTTGTTTTTTTGCACCCTGTAGAAATTCTTAATGGTTTGTATATCTCATCAGAAGCAATTGGAGAGATGTGAAAATATTCCAGCAGTTAATTGCAGCAGTGATTAGCAATTGGAGAGATGTGCCTCTCAGAGACAGTACAGGCTGCAGTACTCATGCTGCAGGAGAGGTGCAGAAGCCAAATAAATGCCTTTGGAAGGTCTGGGTAACATGGAGCAGAGACACCCAAATGGTTCTGAGAAGGGTGAGCACAATCCACACAGGCTTAGTAGCTCCGTCTCAGTAGATGCAGACAAGGACCCC
Organism: Aviceda cuculoides; assembly: GCA_035590195.1. Taxonomy (NCBI): domain Eukaryota; kingdom Metazoa; phylum Chordata; class Aves; order Accipitriformes; family Accipitridae; genus Aviceda; species Aviceda cuculoides. Next base: position 2,574,183 of record JAVJGG010000037.1, on the reverse strand, counting down.
AGAGGGTAAGGAGGGTGCTGAAGTTAAAGAAGGTGAGGAAATATCAGCTGCAGTCAAAGGTGGAAGGAAGAGGTACTGCTAGTGCCAGAGGGATGGGTCAAGCCGCAGGGCTTGAATAAAAAATGCAGTGGGGGTCTGCAGCTCAGCTTGGCGAGGCAGAGACCGTCTCCATGTTCTCGTGTGAGGCTGGGCTGCCAAAGGGTTAGGAAACAACTCGTCTGTGTTATAAAACTACCACTTGAATTATGATGCAGGCTCTGTATAAGTTATCTTTCCAGCCATAGTCCAACTGTGTTGTCTTTGGCTTTGCATTGTAATAGTGGAAAACTACTGGAGGAACATCAAGTTCTTCTGTCAGTTCCCATCTTTTCTGTATTCTGTTGATGTGCCCAAACTGATTTGTAGGCGATGGTTCATTGTTCAGTTGCTATGTCAAACTTTGAATTGACTTTGAAAGTTTGAATAGTTTCATTAAGTTGTCTGTCAGCTCCTGCTGACAGAAAGAGGTACGTAAGCTACAGTCAGCAGTCTTTTCCGCTTGATTCTCATATGAGGTATCAAGTAGCAAGTCAAATGTGTATGGACTCGGACTTCTGGAAGAGTATTTAATGTTTTAGTAAACATTAAATAATAGAAGATATGTAGGCCAACCGCAACAAAGAACAAATGAGTAAGTTACTTCCCAGGTAATAGTAATTTAAAGAAAAAAAAAATCAAAACAAAGAGAAATATAGGAACTGTCTTTAAAGTACAGGCGTAGTGAAAAATCTTGGTTAAAGTCAATTGACTCCCACAGAGTACATGTGTCAAATGTACGCTCCTAGCCCCTTCCACACAACCGCTTAATTCCTTCTCCCTCTGAAGGGTCTACAGTGTTTGTGTCTTAATCTGTTGTCCACCAAGGACCCCCAAGATGTTTGTGCTACTGGTACTCCGTCTGTGCTTTTGAACATCTGTTATTCTTACAAGGCAATCATATTTTTCTGGAATGACCAGCCACATTTCAGAAACTCAGCCTAAAAATGGACATTTCAGCCTAAAAAAGGACTTCAGGACATTTTTCACAGTGCTACCTGAAAGGGATAAAAAAGTCAATGTGTCATCTTCTTTATTAGTTTCCTATAATAGAAATGTAGCACAAACCATCCTCAGCTTTCAGCTTTATAACCTACAGACCCTACAAGAGACCTCAGCAGGTCACTGTAGGGAGAGGAGAGATTCCCTTGAACATATTCAAAGGGAAAATCCAGTTGCTGAGGCCCCCATCCGTGCTCATGTGTAATGATACACATATTCAGGCATAGTTTACTCTACTATGCATTTCACAGAGAAATACTAGGAACCTCTACAGCATTTCCATGGAAAGCTGTCTTTCATCAATTCTTAGTCCTACAAAGGAATGCTTTAAGTATACAGTAGGATGAAACTTTTACTCTGTCTAAACGTTTGATCAGCATAACAACCCAATCTTTAAACTGTTTTGCATCATCTGCTTTTAAGTAATACATGTTCAAAGAAAGCTGTCAGCGATACTCAATATTGAGATCATATTAGAAACTTAGAAATTTTATTTTAGCAATTTCAGCCACAAACACTGATACACATTTAATACATTTGGTAAAAGGCAAATTTATATATGGAAATCCAGAAGTAAACTAGTATTGCATGGAATTTCTTCACTCTGTAGATGTGCCCACACCTTAGAGCAGTCAAAGATAAGTTAAATCACAGCTACAACCACCATTTTTTTATGACAGAGGGATTCAAAAAGTGTTCACCCATCAAAGTTTTCCTCTTTCTCTAGTCCTAGAGAATGCCAGCTTGTCTGGCTTGGTGAAACAGACTATCCAGAGAATTTTGTGATCATTTTAGTTGTTACCATGAAGTATTAGATGGCTGGCTGGAGTTCTTCCACTGTCAGTAGAAGCAAGCCTTAGCTTGTAAAGAGCACAGATAATAAATGCTCACAATGAAGGAAAATCTCTGACAGAAAAGGTTTTATAATACAGAGCTCAGTGGTACTTCCCTGATAGGGAACAACTGTACAGGCAAATGTGAAGTAGTCTGTTGTATGAAAATCTTATTCAGCATCCCAGGAAATTCTCCACTGGAATGGACAATGATATATATCCTTCAGTCTGGTGAGAGAGATTAGAAGCTTGCTGGAATTAAAGGTGACACAAAGCACCATCTGGAGTAATTAATTTTAAATAACATATCTAATTATCTTTGAGGAAAAAGTTTCTGCAGTTTGTTCAGGAAAAAATCTGAGCATTTCAGGGGTGACATGCATGTAATTAAGCACATTTTAACTCATCTAAAGTGATAAGCAAAGTCATTATTCAAATCTTTATGAAGTTGGCAAAGTGATTTTTTGTAACTGTGCACTGCTTGATTACAGTAGACTATGAAGTCAAATGTATAGTGTTCCATTCTTAGTGTAATGAAACCCCACAAAGCTTTTATATGAAATCAAAGGGACTAAGTGTCTTTTTTGACTAAGTATTTCTTCTCATCTGTATCATACTTTGTTGGAGAGGAGAAAAAGTGCAGCTGGTGCTCTCCTGTTCTTTTTAGGAGGAATAATCTATAGGCCAAGATGTGAAAGCATTTATCCCTGGTAGAAGAGAAGAGCTGACATTACAAAGAATGTTACAAAATCCCACTATTTTCCTTTTAAAAAATAAATCTGAAAACCATAAATACATGGAGCTGAGAATCTCTCTCTTTGAGCTGAAAATAAGATACAAAGTTTGAAAATTAGAAGTAAGTTCAGCTAGATAAAATAAGAGCAATAAGACCTTTTTTCCACTTTCTTTTTTTTTTCCTTGATGTTGAAAAGACTCCAGCTGAAATACTACGCTCGATGTTCTTTCTATACGTAATTGTTAAAATCTCCCTGGGTTTTCGGCACCCATATAAAGTACTTTATTTAAATATAGAGTAGCTTTACCAGTGTTCTCTATTTCACAAACATCCCATATCTGAAAACACTCAGCATTGGATTAGATAATAATTCAGTAGTCTGTCATCTAAAAAGATGATGCTCTTGCCCAGGGAGGAACTTGATAAACTTTTAATTTGATTTAAAAGTGTAATTTAAGGTCATATTGGCTAGCCCAGTATTTTGGGTTTGTGTGGCGGGGTTTTGGTAGCGGGAGAAGGGGCCGCAGGGCCGGCTCCTGTGAGAAGCTGCTGGAAGCTCCCCCGGCTCCAAGCTGGACCTGCCGCTGGCCCGGGCCGAGCCCCTCAGCGACGGCGGTAGCACCTCAGGGAGAACAGATTTCAGAGGGGAAACCCCCAGTGAGTCGGGGGATTGGAGTGTGAGAGGAACCCCTCTGCGGATACCGAGGGCAGTGAGGAAGGCGGGGGAGGAGGGGATGCCCCCCTGCAGCCCGGGAAGAGAGGAGCCCAGGCCGGAGCAGGGGGAGGCCCCCCAAGATGGCCGCCGCTCCACGGGGAAGCCTGCGCAGGAGCAGTCTGTGCCTGAAGGACTGCAGCCCGCAGAAAGGCGCCACGCTGGAAAAGTTAATGGAGAACTGTCTCCCGTGGGAGGGACCCCACGCTGGAGCAGGGGAGGAGTGAGGAGGAGGAAGGAGCGGCAGAGACAAGGTGTGATGAACTGATCGTAACCCCCATTTCCCGTCCCCCTGGGCCACTGCCAGGGAGGAGGTAGAGAAAGTCAGCAGTGCAGCTGTGCCCAGGAAGAAGGCAGGGGTGGGGGGAAGGTGTTTTAAGGTTTGGTTTTATTTCTCATTATCCTACTCTGATTTGATTGATAGTAAATTAAATTGGTTTTGTTTTTTCCCCAAGTTGAGTCTCGTTTTTTGCCCATGACCATAGGTGGTGAGTGATCCCTCCCTGTCCTTGTCTCAACCCACAAGCTTTTCTTTATATTTTCTCCTCCTCGACCCACCAGCGACAGGGGGAGAGGAGTGAGCAAGTAGCCTTGTGGTGCTTTGTTGCCGTCTGGGCTTAAACCACAACACCCAGTAAAACAAAACATTTTCAAAACTAATCATGGCAAAGCATTACTATGGTGGGTTTGTTTGTTTGTTTGTTTGTTTGTTTATAAAGTCTAAAAACATCAAATCAGACTTGTTAGTGTAGTGTCCAGCAGGCCTTTAAAACCTGGTTTGGACAGAAAAGCAGGCAACATGGTATTCTGTAGTCAGCTTACTTGTAAGCTCTGTATAGCTTCCAAAGTGTCCAGATACAACAGGATTTTCAGAAATGGTCCTTTGCTTCAGTCTGTATAACTGATGTTTGTTTGGTTCAGCTGCTCAAAAGAAAAATGTAAAAAGATATAGTCCAGACCAACTTAGAAATTGATAGTTCACTAAAACATAAATGAAATTCTTTTTCATAAATTGTCCAGTAGGAATCAGGGAAAATAAGAAATAGTTATAGCAGTTTAAGGATGTACAATTAGAATGCCAAAATTTTATGTGAATTTGGGTTGAATTTATCAAGTTGCTTTCTTGGGGGGAGAAAAGTTTGACAAGAGATTCCTAAAATTGTAGACACACAGGTGAAGCAGTATCCCAGTAGGGGCAAGGGATAAATCATTCCCCCAGCTGTGAGAAATCTGAGTTACTTCTCCTCTCTGCCTGAGGAAATTTAAACCTGCTTTTCCTACATGCTATTTCATAGCTTAATTACTCAATTAGAGGGTACTTCAGAGTGATAGAAGTGTATTATCTGTAGTCTATACTATTTTGTTTTAAGTAAACAAACAGTTGCTACTATTGATCTGAATTACAGCTTTCTTACCTCTTGAATGAATGCTACGACCCCTACAAATAGCATCAGTTTGTCACTGTCTTTTGCTAACTTTCAGTGAAAATGGAAAAGAAAATAAGAATCACAGGAAATACAATCATAGGATTTTTTAAAATGTTTTTTACTTAAAGATAGATAAATAGAATTATTTAAACATAACAATTGTTTGGCAAAAATCACTTATTTAATAGGCAGTATTTGCTTATGAAATTTTGAATTTAGATCTCAGCTAAGAACAGAAATAAATAGTAAGTTACTAGGAATCCTATTTGCAAACCACCTTATTATGGTAGCTGTGATAATATTTCCTTTCCTTGAGGTCTGCTTTGTACAGCATGCTATCCAACTAGAATTTCTCAAGCTTTTGGTGAAAACTACTCCTCATTAAGGTATTTTCCACTGGACTTCAAAATTTAAATACATGTTTTACCAAACCTAAGTAAACACCACTAAATTAAACAAATTCTCTATGCTAGCTGGAAATGCGATGCAGAGCTTTCATCGTTTTTGGTTTTTTTTTCCTTTAAACCATTTTAACTATCCCTGCACCCTAAATTGCATTAACAGAGTAGGTATTTGATCAAACCGCATTATGGACAGAGTTCTATTGTTCTTTGCTTTTTTCGTGTTTGTAACCAGCAAATCCCGCTATTGAAAGTGTTGTGCCAAGTTGTTTATGTCTCATGTTGGCATAATGACAATTAAACACATCACAGGCATGTACAAGCCAGAGCTTTGGAGTCTTGAAACAATAGTGGTCTTCTGACTGCCAAAGTCGTCTTGCTCCCTAGAAACCTTGCTCGCTAAGCTGTGATTTCAGGAGTGATTTAGTTTTTGAACTGTCCCAGCAGAAGAGTTAATCTGTTCACTAGAGAGAAAGAACAGCCCCCAAATACGTTTCTATTTAAAAAAGAATTCTTTGTCTTTTTGTGTTTAAATGTTGTTTTGTTTTCTGTGTTAGGATACTACCGTCTAGCGTATAGGACCTAGAAATAAAACTTTAATAGAAATGGCAATAACATGTAGCTGTTTAAATTATCAACATCTTTGTTGATTGTGGAAGAATAGCTATGTGGCTATGGTACATGGCTAGAGCCTAGGAAGTTAAAATTCTTGTGTTTGTTATTCACCTGACTTGTTACATATGACACACTTACTGCTTTTCTCTGTTTGCCAGTTTTGCAAAATTGCGTTTCAATGTCAGTGTTTATGAAGTCATAGCTTGGATAGATCACAAAGGTGCACACGTAGAGAGGAGGAGAGAGAAAGTGTATAACGTGTGTGTGTATTTGCTGAGTTTGTGAAACGCAGAAGACAAGAAGCAAAATGACAGTATGAGATCATTTTGGTAGAATGTGGTTTCTCTCCTAACCTTTTTGTTTTGTTTTGCTTTATTTTACAGTTTGCCCAGCTGGTGTCTGTCTACAAAACTTTGGGTCCAGAGAAGTTCCCTTTAATTGAGCAAACGTTCTATCCAAATCACAAGGAAATGGTACGTGCATATACAATACTAAATTTGCTTACAACCTCTGTAAAACAGGAACTGTAAACACACAATTCATTTCCCCATTTACTGTCTATTTTAAAAGCCACTTTGGAAGCTTTCAGAGGGATGAGGCTGGGTGACCACTTGAAAGCTTTGTGATGGTTAACTTGAAGATTTTTCAGATGTGAAGGTAGTCATTTTTCAGCTAAGCAACTTCAGATCTTAAAGAGATTAAATGCTTGTAAAGACACCGAACAACTATTGAAGCGCAAGAGTTACTTTTATGGTTTGTTTTCAGCCTAGTCCTTTATGATATGTTCAAACAGTTTATTGTCTTTGTAGATGACATACAACGGTATGTGCCTCTCAGTGTAGAACTTTGAACTCATCTAAAATGGGGGTGGTTATGACTTGTGATCTTCATGTACCTCAGCTGACATTGATTCCCAGTCCTTTACAGACATAAATGCATTCATAAAAATAACACAACCTTTACTCGTGACCTGTCTTACGCTGCAGACATTTTTTTCTTACTTTTCTTACAGTTTCTAAACAGAAATTCTTTTCTGGGTTTGTTATTCTGGACAAAATACTTTCAGCACTGAGAGAAACTGGAGGGACGCTATTTGCTGATTGAATAGACTAGCAGAGAAGCATCAATTATTTTTAGAATAGAATCCATTCAGCATATGTCACACAGCTGTGATTCAAGTGCCATTGCAAGGTCGTAATAAATATGTTAGTTAGCTGTTTATGTAAGGTCCCCAAGCTGTAATTGCTATGTGTCTGTCTTGAGACTCTGGCTAGCACTTCGTTATCATAGGTGGCATCTAAGATAAGCCTCAGTGTCAGCAGCTGACTAAGATTTCTTCTAAAGTCTTCTTTCTCCCACATCTGTCTCATCTTTTGGTAATAAACGCAGTATGGTGCAGTTCTGCCATGTTTTTTGATGTATTGCAAGAGCAGCAGGATGGCTCTTCATACTGCTTTCCCAGTTCTCTCTGGTTTCTTTGGACTACTAACTCACAGATGTTTCCACTTCTCTTGTCACATATGACACTTCTGAAAAGAGTTTTCGCCACAGTTATCTAGTTAGTAAATTTGCTACACAGAAATTTTGTAGAGCCAAAGGAGAATGGTACTGATCTGGAGCAGCAGATCTAAATATTGTCCCAGACAGTCACATCTTTTCAGAATGGAAGGGATTTTTGTTGATGAATTTGTCAGGAAAATATACAACTTTATAAAACTTGTGGGGGTTTTTTTATGCATAGGAAGTGTTTTATGCCTTAGGGGTTCATTCCTAACAGGTGGAGAAGCAGAACCACATCTCATGTTTTGGAAGATGCTTTTTTAAATGGTAGTAAGTTTTATATCCCTCTATTTTCCTGAGAATGTCCAAGATTAAAGCCGGTTTAAAATTTCTGTGCACAATTTATTGTTCTTTCTTCATTATTTTATCGGCTATTGTTCAGGCTCCCCAGGGAAGTGGTCACGGCACCAAGCCTGTCCAGAGTTCAAGGAGCATCTGGACGATGCTCTTAGTCATCTGGTTTAGTTTTAGGTAGTGCTGCAGGGAGCAGGGATTTGGACTCGATGATCCTTATGGATCCCTTCCAACTGGAGATATTCTATGATTTTATTGAAAAAGCAGGCCTTTTATCGCATTGCTAAATTGCAGTACGTGGAAACAAAGAAAATATCCTATAATTCTGGCACAAGAATTAATGCGTTAGCTTTTAATTTTTATGTAGTATGACCCTGTTGAAGGTCTACCAGTTCAATTGCAAACTGCTGTCTTGAACAACTGATTGACTTCAAATTCAGTAATAGAACACAAGTAAGAAAATGTGTGTATGTCCTTATAAGGCATATTTTGCTTAAGAGTATAACAAATAATTGAGTGGGTTTGTCCCCCCTTCATTTGTCTACATTGCTCATTAATGCCTGAATTGATAAGTTATTTGTCTTTTGTTTGAACTTTTGAATGTTAATGTTCTCCACAGCTGAGTAATTTTTTTAATATTTCTACGTAGTGAATGTCAATCTAAAGAAAATTAATGCAGTTTGGTATGGCATTGCCATACATCGTTTAGAGGTGCTGTAGTAACTGATTGTGATGAAGCTCATTTGTTTGTTTTTTCCTTCTCAATAAGTTATTTGGAAATTTGTGGCTTAAATAATAATCAGGCAACAGGGTACAAGATAGTATTTTTTTCAAATTTCTAGAATGGGTTGTAAGATGGTTTGGATATCAGAGTCTTCTAGTTGATTGAAATCATATCATGCTATTTAAATTTTGTTGGTTTTTAAACACTGTTTATTAATAGCTGGCCTCATTTGCATTTACTTTTATAGAATCTAGTATTTACAGTTTAAAATAATTATTTGTAGTTCCTCTTGTGTTCGCTCCTTCCCTTCTTACTCTCCAGATAGTAACCTAGAACTCTCTCCCTGCCCTCCAGCGCAAACCAGTTGGGGTGTGGGGGGAGCAGGGGAAAACTCCAAATCTCTCTGAATTGAGTTTTCAGCTCAGCATGCCAGAGGTACGGTTGTGCTTCTGTTTCTTTTGCTTCTTTCATACTATGGTGATCATTTGTACAAAGTCTTTAGACGGCAATAAAAGGTAAATAAACAAAGATGCCATTCTTTTGTGTAAAAACGGAGCTGCTTTAATGAAACACTTTTTGAAACAGAAACATTCATCTCGGACTGATTAAAACTATACAAAACGCTGTGAGGCTTTTTGAACTCATTGCTAGTTGAGTCATAACTACAGCCTTTCCCTCAGTAATTAGTTCCCTTTATTTCACTACATTCCCACCTCTTGTGTTCTCTGTCATGAAAAAACCCCGGCTTTTTCAACATAATAGTTGGAAAATTTAATTAAAACTTAACTGGAACATTAAGAAAAAGCCAGCAATATTCAAGGTGTTGCTTTTACAACCGCTCACCTGTACAGTCTCCCTTCTCTGTTATGTTCCCTACTCTTATCATAAGTCATGTGAGTAATTTTCAAATTAAAATCAAATGTTTTACTAGGCTATATTTCTTCTCTAACCTTTCATATAACACATACACAGTTTCAAGAAGTAAAAATAAAATGTTGTAAAAATAATCTGCTGTTGGTAATATATCAATGCCACTACAGTAAAAATTTTGATAGGAAAATAACATATTCGGAATGCTGCATTGTAGTTAATCCTTTTCATAATCTTTATCAGTGCTGAATCTCAGGGAAAATAACAACTAATTTTGAGAGGATTTTTTGTAAAGCTTTTCCTGCCATATTTATTGATATGAAGAAAAAAAAAATCTTTGTACCATCTCTTGTGGGAAGTTTGGCCAGATTTATGCTCAGACAGAAATCAAACTGGACAGCCGTTAATTTTGAAACACCTCGTATGGGATATCTTATGGCAGGTCAAATATAAAATGTTTTTAAAACTAATTATTGCATACAATTCATATTACAGTTTGTTCATAAATATCAGAGAAAACATGTATTTTTACAAGGTACGTAAAGAAGGCAAGGTGAGTTGAGTTAGTTTCATTGAAGGTCTAATTACTATAAAACTGAGATAGAAACAGAACTATTTTGAGTTAAAAAGCAGAAAATATCTGTTCGCGGCAGAGTGCTATTCAAAAGACACCATTACATCAAAATGGATTTGGAAACAAATGCTACACTGTACATGTATTGAATATTAATTAGTCATGTGCTTGAATAAGACTTTGTATGGTTATTAAGCTTTTGCAGGCTTGTCTAGGAATTGTTTTGGTTTGACATGAGGATATAAGGCCTGTTTTTTAAGTCTTTCTGTAAATTAGTAACATAAATGCACAGCACTGACAGTAAAAACACTCAATATTGTCTCTGCAAAATCAGTTCCTTTTTGGAAGAAATGTTGCCTTTTTATTTCATTTATGTAAGTAGCCATAACAAGTCTATGGTCCAAATTAGCATTAGGTAATTTTTTGTTTGTCTCTAGCAAAGCAGAAAATGAGCTAGGCTTTACATTTGGCAGCACAAATATATGGTGTTTTAATTTGGGATTGTAAATTAAACCAGCAAAACTGATGTACAGTAAATAAAAAGTGAAATGTTGACTTTTAAGGGACATATATTCCTCAAAGGAATAACGGTGTGCCTTCCTGTTGGCCTTGCGCCATTTGCACTTCATTGGAATTGTATAAGTTTAGCCACAGAAAAATAAGAGTATTTATTCTCACAAAAGTGTTTTCAAACCTATCCTTTAAATATGGATTCACGCAATCATCAAGATAAACATTAGAAACATGAACAGAACATGCCACAAAAATCATTTATACAGGCTTTTTTTGCAAGTATACTTTATATATCCAATACAACATACCTTGGGGTGTGACAAGATACATGGGACATGCTGAATTTTATGTCCAAACTACTCCTTCATCAAATTGAATGGCATTAGAGATGCCTATACACTTAAAGATGTGCATATCTTCTTTGCAAGTGTAAGTCCCAATGATTTTATAAGGACTCTGTAGCAAAAAGACTAAAGGAACTGTTTGGAAAACGGGACCCTTGAACCAACAGACAATAACAGCTCTGGTTCTTAATGAGCCCACAGGCAGGGAAGGTCACACTGTGGTTAGCAGGAACGAGTGTTTGTGTTAAACCCTTAAATAGACCTGATCTAACCAAACGAGAACAGAGCTGGCTAAATCTCTGCCTGCTCTTCTAAGTTCTTATATGAGGAATACATGAGAGTGATTTCTAGGCAAAATTGGAATGAAGCAAAAGAAACTCAATGGGGAAAATTGGAGAGAGTAAAATATGTCAGAAATGGCAGCTATTACAGATTCGTATCCTGCGTGATGGTTCTCATCCAGTTTCTAGAACACAAGCAGTAGGACAACTGTCTAAACTTTGGCATTTACTGAAATAATTTCTTAAGTTTTACCACTGTGAATTGAATTACTTTTGTAAACTTAAATACGTGTGAGATTAGTTACTAACTACAGTAATCAATTCATAAAAGTTAAGACACTAAAAAACTAAAAGGCAAAATATGTTGTAACATTTCTCTAGTATAAATTCATGAGTTACCAAAGTCGTTATGACAGGCTACGATGGGTATTCATGAATGCAAAATCATTCATGTAAATTTAAACTATTAAATATGGTCAAATGTTTAAGAGATTTTTAGAAATCACTTGCAGTGTAAGTTATTCAATATCTATTGCATATATTTTTACATGAGTTTCTAAAGCCAAAGCTTTTAACAGTGCTGAAATCCAATGACCTAGTCACATAGTTAGAGAGGCAGTATCAAGTACTACGGCTGCTGTGATGATGGACATGGTTTCTGTAAATATAAGCAGTTTTAGCCTGTCGTTATTTGTGTTGGTTCCATAAAATGCTAAGCATTAGAACATCTGGCTTTTCTTTCGACAAGGTATAGCTAGTCCATAGGAATATTGAATCGGGTAAGAGGATTTTGATTATCAAGGCTGTTTAACTTAGTTATCAATGACAGTTACAATGCTGTAGATAAAGAAAGCTATGACATAAGTAACATACAAAATACGGAGCACAGATTGTTTTAATCACAGAAGTGTTCAACTTGTTTCAACAGGTAAGGAAATACAGGGATTTTTGAATTTTTTTTTATAGCACATTGTTATAATACTTTACATGTACACTGTACAATAATTCTTTTGTATCAGAAGACTTTCATACAGAAAAAATAGTTCTATAAAACATTCCGTAGTTCATCAAAAAGATTTGGAATAAAACATAGGGCTCTCTTAATCTGTAGGTTAACAGAAATAGGGCGAAAAAAATCTGGCAATTCTTTTGTTCTTGTACATTCATATTGGTAAAAGGGAAACTTGCTACGCCTTAGAGGACACAGAGGAGCATTCTCAGCTTGAGCCTCTCTGTACAAAGCATAACTTTACAGAGTAGCTACCTCCAGGAGATTTGTTCCTCATCGTGCGAGAGTGCCAATTCCACAGACTTGTACTTTAGCTGTACAGGACAATTTGTTTTTGTTTCTAAGCAACGATACATTAGACGATGGCAGTTCAAAGCTGTGAGCGTGCAATGTTTGATGGAATTAGACTCCAAGGCTATTTAGGATGTGATCATTTTAAGGTTCGCTGATATCAATAAACTCTTTCTCTGGGGGAGGACCACCTCGGTACCAGCTGCAAGTGCCATCGCTTCTCTTGATACAGGCATAGTGCTTGGCTTGGTGCCCGTACAGCTTTCTTTCTATGAGCCAGTCTGTCCAGAGGCACTCATTTGGTGTCGTGATTGAACAGGGCACCATGTAGCAGGTAGTAATCTAAAGGTGAAATGGTACATTAATTCAGTATATTGCAGGTTTCTTTAAAACGGTATTTATTCTCAAATAATATAAAATATATGGTGTATAGAACAGTTCCCACCAGTGAAAACTGCTAGTGCCTAGCAGGGAGGTTCCACCATTAGGCAGTGTTTTGTTCTATACTTACTTTGCAGCCACAGCCCATTTGGTATCTCTGATTAAGACTCTTCTTTTGAGACAAGGATAAATCATCCCATGGCTCAATGTAGTTGCATAAATGGATGAGGACTTTACCATCACTTAAAATTTGGCCTACAGCATGGAAAATAAGAAAAATAAGGCAAGCAGATAAGACTGTTTCTTAAATACTAAAATAAATTGCAAGAATACCTGAAGTTTTTAACTAATTGCACCAAATTAGTCCTGTTTCACACTTTTGTCAATGAATGTAATTATAACTGAGAGAACTATTCTGCTGTTTGCACGCTGAATAAATGTCAAAGATTTAAGAAGGATGTTTTTCAAAAGATGCTGATAATCTGCCAGCAAGGCATGGATGCAAATGCAGTAGTATTTCAGGACTCCAGAGGAAAATCTGTAATTCCTTAGAACCCTAAATTTGAATACATGTAGGCATGTGTTGTCTCATTAAGCATGTTTTCACTCCTGGGAAAATCAGTACTGTTAGTTTTAAACAAATTATAATGGCATACTTCCTATTTACTAATTATATAGTTACCGACCTTGGCTTCCTTCGAAACTGCTTTAAGATTGTTGGACAAAGGATGGAAAACATGTAAGATCACGGTATAATTACAGCACTACACAATTTGTACATTTCATTGTGTTTGTATTATTTAGTACATAAATATATTATTTTTTAACAAAGGCTGGCATATCTTCGCAAAGTCAATCTAAGCAGTTACTTCTAGTTTTATAGGTACATTCGTTTTGTTACATTTTACCTGTCAAAAGATACTGTTTTTTGTTGTTAGCTTCTAGTTTCACTCCACAGAGTGATGAATCAAGAGGGGTATAGACATACTGGACATCCTTGAGCTTTTCAAATCCTTTAAACATCTGAAAATTACCAGAAACAGAAAGTCAGTAGTGGAAAACAAGCATGAAAAAACAGTTGCAAACAACAGCCGAAAGAAATGCATGGTGCATCTTTTTAAAAAAGGCTCTAAAGTCTGAGCTTATATGAGAAAATACCAGCAGTTAGACTCTGTTTCTACACTAAATGAAATGTGTCCATTATTTTTAGAAGTAAATTAGGTCTTCATGTTTTTAAATTACAGGTTTTCAAATGTGTTTTTTCGGTGCTTTTAATGGATCTTTAAAGCTTTCTCATCAGTTCATGTTCTATTGGCATCTTCCATTTAAGGAATAATGCAGAGGCAGCATTCATCTCAAACAAGGTGCTGCAGCATCATAAGAGGTAAAAATGCCTCAATATATTAATATGGAAAATTTTATCTCGATCAGTGTGATGCTGTGTGTCTTCAAGGACATGAAGCACACTAAGAAACTGAGCGTTATTCTTACATTCACTTGTTAAAGCAAGCTGGTTTTCCCCATCCAGAATTTTGCCCAATGTGGCCTTCTCAAATAACTGTTGGAAAATGGGATCCAGCTCTTAGAATTTATAGCCTGCAGCACCAAAATGGAGAGGTTCAGGATCAAAGCTTGTGCAGGGTTCAGATTGGCTGCTCCTTAACTAGCGTTTCCAACTACGAAAATAATTCCTAAATAAGTCATTAAAAGATCAGAACAAAATTTAGTTGTGTCCAAACGTGAGAAGGAACCGTAAGATGCTGATCAGCCTCAGGATGCCTGTCATCACCTAATATGACATAGCTGAAACCCCGACACTTCGGGGCCCCGTTTAGTGACATCATGCTGTGTGTTGACAGCTGTGGACAACCGCGAGGCTCACAGCTCCCAAGGGCAGGCTCTCCCAGTTGCAGCTGGCGTCACTGGAAAATGTATTCTCGTTACTCAAGTTCTCTCAGGAGATTTAAATAGTGCAGGGCACTAGAAAATACACTGTAATATGTTGATTTTTCTGAAGCCTTGTTTATGGAATAAAGGAAGCCAAAGTTGTTGTCATTGGGCTTCTGATCCAAAAATATTAGATGTGAATTTGAAATACTTAGTAGAAAAAACAAACACACCAAACCAAAACCCAAACCGGTATCCCGTACAAAGCAGCAGTGAAAATAATAGAAAACATACAGAAAGATGTTGAAAATGTGTCTAACTTCATTAGATAAAAGTAGCCCGGTATGTCAGCCCAATATCAGAGTTCTCCGAAAGACGGCCAAGTGAGGGAGCAGGAGCAGGCTGCAGTGTGTCGCGGAGGATCTGCCCGATCGCTGACCCAGCGATCCTTCCACACACCTCGGGGCCGTTCCATTTCTGCCGTCTTTGCGACGCCGATCCCCTGCTTCTGCTGTGCTTCAGTCCGCCCTGTTCGTGGTGCGGGTGCCCGATGCGGGTTTCCAGTATGTCGTAACTAAGTGAACTGTGCAAGTACCCTCTGATTTGAGTTCTCTCCGCGGTCAGAAACCTTTGGTTGGGCTACAGAGTATAGTAGGGTGCAACTTTTCTTTTAATATCTCATCACTTGATATAAATTAACTTAAGAGACATTATGCAGACAACACAAATTGATTTAGCTATTAAAAAAAAAAGATAAATGTCCATGGCAACTTATACTGGAGATCTAGTTAATATTTAAATGAGTTTGGTGTTTGTTTTCTTGGGGTTTTTTTGAAATTACAGTCTGACCTATCTCAGGTTTTGACCTAGATATCTGTTAAAGCATTTCTGAAGATTGTAATCTTCTGTTTAACTCAGTAAATCATATTTGATCTTCTCAATCGTATCCTCTCATCTCCTAAAAGTGTGGATAATTTCTCTAAAGGGATAAGATGCCTTGAGTTGATTCTGCATTCTGGTATGGTCCATTTACATTTGAGGTTCTGGTAGCACTTTACTGAGGTAGGAAAATAGGGCGAGGAATTGGGAGAATAGAGAGATGTGAGCCTGACACCAAAGTCTATGTTGACCCTGTCCCTGTCCTAAGGTATATAACTGACACCAGTACACGGTTGTTGCTTTAAGATTTTACAGTACTTTTTTTTAAGACTATCTGTATTACTTTCAGTGTCTCAGGTGTGTTCCTGTTATAATAATTACATTCTTCTGTCTTCTTTATTTTCTAAGCCTTTTCAACTATATCATGGCTTATTTTCTTAGCTTTATATAGCGATTAATATCTAGCTTTAAAACTGCATGCATCATTGTGAAGTCTAGATATTGTTGCATTTAGCTTAAATACCTCCTCATATTCCCAGTGAGAGGGGAATCCACCCTCTTGTAAGAGAAGTCTGATTCTTTCAGTGGGTTTCCATCCATGCAGCTTGTGTGGAAAATACTTAGCAATTTTGTTTATACTAGTTTAATTTGGCAAAATGTGTTGGTTTAACGTATGACAGTAATATCTTGGGCCTTACTTCAATCCTCTGATAATATAGTACAAAATGTCACAAAAGCAAATGGCACTGTTTTAATATTCAGCTGGTTGCTCAGAGTAGGTATGATGACCAAGTCAGTAACAATAATATTATGAAGACAAATATTCAATTGCATAGAAATCACGTATTTTCTTCCCTCTTTAGTATAATGCTGTAAATATTGCAATAAAAGTAAATAACAGTAACTGAAAAAATGTATGCCGCCTCAACATGGCAACCGTATGTGTAAAATGAATAAACCCCATCATTATTTTTTCATATCTGAAAATGAATAACAAAATCATATTTAATATTTCTGTCCAAAAATACCAATGCTTTAATGCTAATCCTAATGCACTGGATTTAAAATAAAAGAAATACAATTTTTGTAACAGGGGTAGCATAAACCCGCCACACTGTTACATGTCAAACAGCCCAGAGTGTAATATAAAAGAGAAACAGCAGCATTTTGCTGAATTTACAGTTGCAGTAAAGTGTAACCTCTATAGGTTCTGCGTTTCTTTTCCAAGAGGGGAAGAGAATTGCTGAGGGAAGTGTGAACATATGTGTGACTTAAAAAGTATTCACCAAAACTAATACTGAGTTGATAAGCATGTTTTAGCTTGATAAGCATGTTTTAGCTTGATAGATCTTACAGCTCAAAAGACATGATTAGCAAGTCTAATCTTACTTTCTATGTTACATAAAGCAAATTCTTAGTATATCCCCCCAATCCTGTGGATGTGTAAGCGCGGGGTTAGCCAGAAACACGTGGTCAGTGCCATCTGACATGAAAAGGACTGTTGGGTTTATCCTAACTGCAGGTCATCAAATTTACAATATGAGAAATTGGTCTGTAAGCGCTCAAGAAAGACTCTAACAATGAAAAGAGAATATTCTACTGTTTGACATACACTGTTGATTTAGGTTCTTTTAAATGTTGTCATCTGAGGGAAAAGGTAAGAAACAGTGTTATCAAGTTATTGCTCTGGTCAACCAAGTTCTCCGTTATTTGGGAAACAGACACACAGGCGAGGTCACTGAACCACAAGGCTCAGTTTGAAGATCTCCGACAAGCTATTGTGACGTTGTTAGGCAGTCTGTGAATTGTCCCGCTCCATGGAGGTGGCCAAATCTGACCGATTGTATACAACATTATATTATTTTAATTGATTGTTTTATACTTACCAAATGTTTACAAGCATGAGCTATTTAAAATTCCTCACTCTATCTTTACTTTTTTTAGCTTGATGCAGACTTTACAGTGTTATCCATAACACTTTCCTGTTGAACTTCTGTTGACTTAAAAGTGAATTTTTCTCAGTAATTTTTCAGTATACCCTGTCCTGTTTAATTTTTACCTGTATGCCACTTCTGGATGATATGCCTAGAATATAACAGGTTACATCACTCTTTGTCAGTTCCTGTATGATTTACCAGGCAGAGGCAAAGTTGCCTTCACGGATTTGTTTTGGTGCCACACTGAGTTTCCTAGCCATCCCACAGAAGATCTGCAGTTTACAGAAGCTCCTGTTTGCTCGCCTGCCCTGTGTTGTGGAGATTTCAAACAAAAATCCTTCTATTGTTTTGGCTGGAGACGCCGAGCAGGGAGCGGGGTCCCCACGCAGCTGAGCAGCCTGCGTGCGTGGGTGGAAGCCTCAGCTCCTGCCTCTTCCTAACTCTCTTCTGGCCAGAGCAAGAATTTGAAGGGTGGGACTATTCTGACCCATTTGTCTTTAGTCTAAGCTTGTATGTAATGATGTAGAGCATCTTTTATTAGAAAATAAAACTCTCTGGTTTGTGCAGTCCTAGCTGACTTGCCTTCTGAAGCTTAGTGGAATTAAATAAAGATCTCTTACTGATGCCTGAGTTTTGAATAGGCCTCCACTTTACGAAAATTTGGCAGAAGCTCTAAAGCAGCTCCAATATATGAATGTATTTCAGAGATTCCAGTGTGCTGTTACTGAAGAGCATGATTATAGACTGAAAATAACAACACAGACTAGACTTCTCTTTTTTTTTGTGCTGAAGTATAAGATGATTTGCTTTTCTACAGAGTTACTGAAGTGTCGCAGGGGAGCAACAGGACATTGAAGTGCTAATGGGAGGAAAGAGAATTGCTCTGGTGTTTATATACTTATTTCTATACAGAAACATTTGAAAATATCCTTAGTAGTTCAAGAAGACAGAAAGTGGCAGATAGTGAAGAGTTTTGGGGTTTGTTTTAGCAAGGTAAAAAGAATTGGCTTCTTGAAATTGCTGTAAAACCTTAACAGCAGTCACGTGTGTGTCTTTGTGACTATTTTGAGATGTTGTTGTTTACCATGCATTTTTCTTAGTAAGGCTCCTGTGAGGTGATCTACTGATAGTTTGAAGGATTGAATTTTTTTTCGAAAGCACACAGCCATCCGTAATGATCTCCTTAAGTGTTCCCGGTAACTGTAATAATACAGATCAATACAAATAGTACAAAATAATAGTCTATGAAAAATGAGAGAGAAAACCACCTAGAAAAACAAACCAACTAAAAAATCCCACCAATGCACACTAATGCATTTTAATTGAAGGACACTATCTATCTCTTGCATATTCCAGGAAAAGGAGGATCATGATCTTTTTTACATCAGTGAGAGACTGATGGTGAGTTGAATATGGTCAAGATATTTCTTCGTAGAGTACATTAATGAATATGTCTCCTTATTGGAGCTGAACAAATAGTGGGAAAATCCTGTGAGATTCTGAGTGACTGTATTTTTGGGTGCTCGCACTCTGTGTTTGCTTTCCTAGCAACATTCATACAAATAGATTTTTGTTTATATGAATATCAGGGAAGGACTTCTGTTTCTGCAAATATCCCTATTCACTTATGAGCAAAGGTCCTTGCTATTTCAGCTGGCAATGCTTTCCTCTGGTTATAAAGTTTGCATCACCTAGTCAGAGATTGGCAGTATCATAATGCAATATAGGTGATCAAATATCCACCAGAAACAGCAAATGTTTTGGACACCATTCATAGGCTGAAGTAGGTTTTCCTAAAGTCTTCATAAAGCAATTGTGAATAACAGAAATTTTTGTCAAAATATAGTTATTTAGCAAGCAACTCATGAATGTCAGAACAGCGTTTCTCTTTCCTCTCTTTCCTCTCTTTCCTCTCTTTCCTCTCTTTCCTCTCTTTCCTCTCTTTCCTCTCTTTCCTCTCTTTCCTCTCT
>JAVJGG010000037.1:2442345-2541872 GCA_035590195.1 Aviceda cuculoides | reverse complement strand
TAATGCATGCTTTTAAATAAAAGTAACACGGTTTCTGAATTTTCTTATCCTGCATTTTTTAACATACTCAGCGATGAGTTGATGTTACTGAGTTACTTCTAAAGCAGGCAACTAGCATAATTCTTCTGAGATTTCATTTTACTACACAATACTCAGCTCTGTTTGTTTCACTAAAGCTAAATTATTTTACAGTTGTCAACTATGTTCTAATTGACAGGAGTGTTGTGCTCAGTGGATTCGGCTCCTTAAAATTCTGTCCTTTTGTTCAGTTTCATGATGCCACCTCATTTTACAGCTACAACTTCTAAGTTGTTGGGAACACTGCCATGAAAAAGTTCAACGAGCAAAGGAAAGGAGAGTGACTGCATTTTTCCAGACTGAGCCCCATTTTCATGCTTAAATGGCAGGGTTCTGAAGAATGGTAATTTACAGAAGATTGGAGATTATTTCTTAGAGTTGCATGATATTGGCAATGCAATTCAGGTGTTGAATTCAGAACCGAAATGTAAGTTAGGAAACTACCTAGACATGGAATTTTGAAGTAAGTTCTCAAAATGTTTGCTTCTATCTTAAAACCTCAAGTAAATGTAGGGTTATTTGTAGATCTTATTCAGATAATACTTCCTACTCCTAAACAGGAAATTCAGTCTTCATCCTAGGAAGCTGTTTCACTAACATTTTGTTAAATGTTAGCTGCAAATGGAAGGACTCAAACTGCTGTTCCCACAGCAGCACTCCAACAATTCATTGAACGTGAAAGTTGAGGTGCTTTATTGACTGTTCAGCAAAGGCAGGTACAAATACGTGTTGTTGTAAGTAGTGATTAACAGCACAGCATCTCTGCAGTCAGTGCAGTCATCTTTTGTATTTTTTAAAGCATTTAGAAGTTTCAGGCTATGATGCCAAGAAATGTGTATGTACTGCAATTATAGCTTAAGTGTAATACGCAGGCATTTGTACCCGTGATGGTCCTAAGCAGGGTTGCGGATATTTTTCTTTGTTAAGAGCTTCACTCAAAGTGCATCAGTAGGTACTTTAAACTAAATAACTTCCTAGGATTCACTTCATTTAGGATTTTTTAAATTTTATTTGAAAATACTATTAATGAGTATAAAGGTATGCATAAGAGACAAGTAAGAAAAATTGCTGTGTATTCCTTTCATACTTAGAGAAGTAAAGAAACCTATCGGCTTTCATATAACTGACTTTGGTATGACATTGTACAGCCAAAATAGGTGAAAGGTTGTTTTGGTATTTATGTCATTTATGAGTCTGTTGAAATGCGAGTTAAGGGTAAGATGTCTATTTCTCAACAATTTCTGTTAATGAACTTAATATTAGGCATATAACAAAAAGTGGACATTGGGAAGTGTATGACTGTTAATGGTTCCTACATACCGACATTGTTTTCTGAACAGCTGTGGGACTCTGTTGAGCATAGGGCTGGAGTTCAGCTTCTCTCAGCCACTTGCCGAGGACACAAGGCTATGAGAATTGCCTCATTTTCAGCACCTCTGCATTAAACCTACCAAACGTGAATAACATTTCTTTTGAGATTAGTATCATTTCTGGCTGTTTTTAAGATGATTCATTGACTAATATAATTAGGGTTCTGAAAATATTGTTCTAGCAGCATGCTCTATCAATGGCGCTAATACAGTCTCGCAGCTTCTTTTTTGTAATAATTCTTGCAAGTAACATGCTCAGGTGCTGTGCTTTTCCTGTTGTTTGAGAGGGAACTAGAACAGCAAAAGTCAAGTACGTTATTTCTATAATCGAATTCACAATCCTTGGAATAGAAACTCGGCTTTCATTTCTGCCTGGGACCCCTGAGAAATTGTAGCTGCATAATCCTTTCCAGTCTGTGACAAGTTACTGTAGAAATATCCCTCTGCATTATTGTCACTGATTTCCACTCTAGAGGAAGGCCATTGCTATGAAGCAGTAAGACCTGCCTCCATTTGGCAGGACAAGAATATAAATGCAGATCATATGCCAAGTACTAATCTTTCCATGCTGGGGAGGAGAAGTCTAAAAGACTGCAGGCAACTCCAAGACGTAAGCCGTGTGGCCCCGTGTCTGTCAGTGGGGTGTCGGAAAGCGTGGCCTTTCCATGGATCCGTGGGACCCAGGATCCTGCCAGGGTCTGCAACAGCCTTCTCCAGCGAGGCCGTCTTGCCCATTCCCTCAAGCATCGGCTTCAAGAGTTGGGACTTTTTATGGGACTCTGTTGAAACCCTCACACAAGACTAGGGTCTGTTGCATCTCTGTCTTTAATGGTCTTTCGTTACGCGGTATGGTTATTACCTTCTTTTATGAACACTCTACTCCCAAACACATGAAGTTTAATTACATAGAGGCTTAATTTTGTCAAAATGCCCACTGAAGGTGCTCATCAACTAAACATGCGTGTAATTGGTATCTGCATAATCACACTGCTCACAGCAAGTAGAGTCTGTGAGATTAAGAATATGGCGAGTGCATACCACGTAATATAGTAAGAGTAATATATTAAGTCTACTTTAATTTCACTGTTCACCTTTTCTCCCCTAATTTGGAAGAAGTACTGTCTACATTTCTAATACGTTTTCCAATGCTGATTTTTCCAATCAGGCAAAGTTACTTCCCACTTTAATAACGGACAAATTAATCCATTCCAGTACAAAACTAGATATTGTATTGCAAAGAGGCAAAATCGTGGGACACTGAGCCATGAAAGTTTTAATATGAAATTCAATAATAAAGAAATAGCATATTGTAATTTTATCCCAGAGGAGCTGACTTTGAAAACTTAATTCTGGTGTATTTAAATAAAATTTTTACTGTTATTTTTAAATGTGATTAAAATTTAATATATCATCTGGCACATCTTTACAATGCCTGATCTCAGTGATCTTATGAGTTTTTAACAGGCTGAAAATGCTGCCAAGCTCCAGCTGTAAAGCTTCCATCATATTTCAAAATGTGCCACTCTTCTCCAAAGCTATAGAACTATTCTCTGCAGCTACATTATATATTCATTAGTACTCTAGATATGTTAGTCATTTCTGTTGGAGTGTGGTGCCCAACATTCAGTAAAAATATCATTTTCAATATATGTTTAAGAAAAAAAACAACAACAAGTTTAAATCAGAAAGAATACATCTAACTTTAAAGGTCGGGTTCTGGTGTTACATAGCTAAGAAATGCAAAGTATTTCCATATTTGTCCTACTGTCCAAAAAATAACCTTGCTTATGCCTAAGGGGGAAAAAACCAGCATGAATTGAACTCTAGAAAGGGATCAATCGGTCCTCTCCACATATACCATTTCGCTCTACAGATTTGATGTGAACATTGGTTTAGAATTGAATGCAGTAAGACTGAAGTCAGTGGCGAAAGGGAAATCTGTTATCTTGACACTATCTGATAAACTCAATTGCATTCATGGTTCTCTCCAAAAAAGGCATTTTCAGAGGAATTTTCTTGTGTCAGCTTGAAACTATGGTGCCTCACTACCAAGTTTGGAATGTTAACCAGCACGTCCTCATCACGTTTCATGTCTGTAAGGAGAAAGCCTCCTGGATTCTTCTGGGGGATGGGGGGGTAGCACTGATAATTATCAGTGCAGTGCATGAAAATGCTATTTAATAAACCCCCCATCTCCATTCCCAGCAAAAGTCCTCTTGAGAGGTATAGGTGTTCGTTGGGGTTCGAAGGTGTTCAGCACATTTTAGGAGGGCCTCAGCACCATTTAGAAGAACACAAGAGGAATGTATCTCCCTTTTATAAGTGCTTTTATATGGTGGTAGGCACTCCCTACAAATGAAGATTTATCTCCCTTTGAAGCGAAATTTAAAACTACTGAGAAGTTCATGAGAACTGCTGAAATTTGTACAAAATCACACCCTCTTAAGGCCAAGCAGGGAGATGGACAAACACAAGGTCAGATAAAAGGCAGGAGTGGCATGGCACTCAGGATTTCCTTCCCATCGTTACTGTTCTTCCTGCGGTGTACAACCATCTAACACCTGCAGGGCTCCTCACTCATTCCCTGTTGTAGTTTTAGGCAGCGCCTTGTGGGACCAGAAGCTCCGTTTTACTCTAGGTCTGTCTGAAAGCCTGTTATTTCTATCAGGTTACTCAGGTTGTGTGGTAGCTGTGGGTATTTAGAAAGAGAGTAAAGCCACAAAAGCCTCCTGACAGTAAAAAACAAAGTGTCACAGCACTAATCATGTGAACAAAAGTAAAAGTGAAAAGAACTTGTCCCAGACTTAATTAGTTTCTCTGCTTATTTTTTTTCTTGGGTATCCCATGTAAATCCCATGTAAACGGAAATTTAAGATGTTACAGATATATAGTGAAATTGAGAAATAATGGAGTAGCTGAAGTACATATAATGTTCGGTAGCTCTATGAGCAAGACTCAGACTTAGTCTCAGTTTTTACTTTACTGTGGAATTCAGAGGCATGGCATGGTCTCTTTTTTTTTTTTAATAAGATGGCTAGGGTTTTATCCTTCAAGGAAATACTTGAATGTGTTTGTGGGTACATAGATGGATGAACTTAAAAATAACTGAAAAAAATTGAATAGCCTCAGCAAATTGCTGGATTAGCATTCAGCTCCCATAGGTTTTGGTAGCTGAAGAGCTGTCCCTTTCTTTATCAATATTTTGGAAGCATGAAAATGTTGAAGTACAGATCTTCAATCTGATCTTTATTCTTCTTAAATCTTAGGGAAAAAAAAAATCTTTAAGTATGGTGATGTTAACAGGAGAAGTTTGAGGTATGCTGCCACACGGGATAGTAGGACGGCCCGGGTTTTACAGTCCCTCCGGAGAACCAGGCGGCCCTCAGGACTCAGGTGTGGCTTCAAACCCGCCTTGCTTAAAACACGCAGAGCTGCGGAGGCGCAGCCCTCGCTCCCAGGGCAGCCCCAGCCCACAGCCTTCCCGGCTGGCCAAAAACCAGACTTCTGGCATCCGGGATGGAGGAGCTGGCTTTGCCAAACCGGTTGGTTAGTGGAGCTTTCTCTTAGACAGGGCAGACAACTCCACTGGTCTTCTCCAGCTCCTTCAAAGGAATTTTGCTCTGCTTAGGCAAGATATTGTGGCCAAAGCAAATGAAATAATTAATCCATTAATGCTTAGAGCAGGTTTTATGTATACTTATATGCAAAAGCATGTATAAAAGTATGTATAACATATTTATGTGAAGCAATATCTACATCCTCCTATCATTTTAGAATATATAGAAATGCTGTTTTTAAATTATAAAGATTAAACAAAGGGATCCTTGACAGAAATATTCCCTAGCCAAAAGGTGTAGTTTACTTAAATAGGAATATTTATAGAAGTGAGAGCTTGAGCATCAAGTCTATAAAGTAGTATTATTTTGCAATCTTCAGTATTTAAATATAAATTAAAAGTAGCATAAAGCTGCCTTTTGTAAAACGTATCTAAGAATGGAATAAATCTTAATATATATCATAAGAATTGCCAGTGTGGTTTCCCTAAGGAAGATGGCTCTTAATGAGTATTTTGAGTTTCCTCTATACTGTGGAATTGTTTATTTAGGAAAACTTCTACATGAAGTCTGTTCAAAAACTGTCACTTTCTTATGTATAGGAGTGCAGCAAACTAATACAGTTAAATGTATACATATGTAATTAAACTCCTGGTAGCACAGCTTCTATTTTCTTTCACACCTTAAGCAACCCCAAGTTTGTAATGCCTAGTGTGGGTAACTTAATGAAAAAGATTGCTTAACATAAGCAGATTAAAAAACAATTTAACTGATGGCCACAAATAGAGCTTAGAGTTTGTCATGGCTACAAAGATTTTCTGTCAGGGTATAAAAGCAATTAATCAGTATGCAGAAGGTATTGCCTGCCCCATAGAGATGCTAATTTTGTGACACTTTGGAAACTCATGTTCTACATTTACTGTTCACACTAGATGGAAGCTAACCAGCCTTAGCTTGAGCTAATGAAATCAAAAGACTGCAAAATGTCACATTTTCTTATCCCCATGCAGTCTAATTTTGCAATCTTTCGTTTCTTTCTATAAGTTGTTTGACAACGGCAGTGCTGATTGAATATCATGAAACACAATTATCCTAAAGACTGGAAAGTTATATTTATACAGAAGTTTATCTGCAGAAAATAAAGGGCCTATCAGTTTCCTGCTCAAGTATTTTTTGAAAATGACAAAAAAACCCAACAACCAATTAAAGAAATTGTAGTATAGCAGAACAAAGATCAAGTGTTTCAACATGTTATCACTGGGGACTTTTATTTTGGGGGTTTTGTTTCTTTTTTTTCCCCCTAAGTGCTATAAAAAATATCTTTATGCATAGTTTACATATAGCAGATATATTTAGATAGAATATTTTATTACAGATGCTGTTAACAGTAGCTGTTTGAAGGTTCGGGTATTCTCCCCTGCTTACTCTAAGTCAGGACCTCATATAGAAGCTGTTCCTATTTTAAAAAAAAAAAAAGCCACTAAATAATACAGCAGTTTCAACAATTTGTAACCACAAAATGTTCTGGAAAAACAAGAAAAGCAGAACAGCTACTACCATTTTTCCCCCCCATAGCCCTCTCTTTAAAAGGGGTCTCTGTAGTCATTTTGGTTTAAAATCCTTTGAGAGACTAAGCCACCTGGTTAAACATATTCCTCTCCAGCTGTACAAAAAACAGTTCACAGCAGTCAGAGTAGCTCCGTTTGATTTCCCACCGCCTGAGTTGAAAGCACGACGCTGTTCTGACTCACCTAAAGCCGCGTCGCAGATGAGCTGCTGCGGATGAGCGGGGGCACAGCTGCACGCCTCCACCAGCTCCTGGATTCTGTGGGTCAGAAGTAGAAGCACTGAAAACAACAAGGTACTCGGCACGGGAGTCATGTCGCCTTAAGCACAGCTGATCGGTCAGCCAAGAGAAAATGCTTTCTTACTGTTGCTTTTATAGCTAAACTTCCTAAGAGCTATCTGGTTTCTTCTGCGCGCAGTTCAATTTCAACCGAGTCGGACGGTTTAGGAAAGCCCTCTAATGCTCGCTCTGAGTATACGCTTATGTTAACTGACTTCTAATTTCCCTGACATAGGACCCTCTTATTTATGGCCCTGACACTAACTCCTAACTCCGCCTTCCTTTAAGGAAAAAGCACATCATTGGTGAAAGTTATTGTACCAGAAGAGAGGTTACCTTAGTAAGCATTGCTGTGTTGCTCTTATGAGTCAGTAGGACTATTAATAATCAAAAGCCTTTACAAAAACATCTTTTACAAGTATCTGAAGCTGATTTTATGATCTTCAGCAGAAGAAAAATTTTACCTTTTTCTAGTGAATTTCCTTCCAGTTTGAATGTAAAAACTAGTTCTGCTACCTTCTCTATTTTGGTCAAGTAAACAAAGCTGTCCTTTTTTAAGCTCTGTTTTCGTTTGCAGTCCCTGATCTTCCCCTGCACTTCTGTGCATTTTCTTGAAATGACGTCCCTGTTTGCAGGCTGGACAGAACTTCATTCATGAAAAGAAAATCTTTCAATGCTCTATTTGTGAGCCTTGAACAATTGGTAGTTACAAGGAATAATGAATTAAAAATAAAAACTGCAATAAAAGGCATTTTTAAAATTATTTCATCACTGATTTAATTTAAAATAACAAGGAAAAATATACCAATGGTGTATGTTGGAGGCACAGCTCTTTCTCTGCATACCGTATTAATGCAAATCCTAATCAACACACAGCTGTATCTGTATTATCTGGCTCATGTTATACATGGAACACAAACATAAATACAAGAGTTCGGAAATCTTTTTCAACTTCAGATGATTTGTTGCTGTAGCAATCTGGATATGTGTAACATGTACACCCTCTTTTTATAAAGAAGTTGTTTCACGAGGGAGCAACATCAGGTTTCATAGGGGATGATAAAATACATCTATGGATTGACATGCAGGACAGAACTGCTTAAAGGATTGCATGTTTGTCACTTCACAAATCAAGCTTAGGAACTGAAAATTCATTAACATAATTTGAACCATTTCAATCCAGACTCATGAAAATGTGTTTTGTTGGGGCTGAGATTTAGGTGTACACAAAGTAGATTGTTATCTTTATATATATGTTTCACAGCAGCAGTTTTATTTTATTTTTGAACAGTAAGAGTCAGTTTTACAACTATTAGTGCTCTGATTCTTTTTTTCTCTCCCCCCCCCGAAACACATTCCATCTGTTAACAAAAAAAATACACAATATTCAGAATTATTAGAATCGGGTTTAATTTAGATCCACATTCAAAACTGAATGTTGTACACTATGTCCTGATTTAGTTCAAGCAGACATACTTTGATTTTTATTTTTCCAGTCTGAAGTTTTGGCTTCAAATCATAAGGTTGGATCCAAGTCCAGGACTAACACCTGAAAATAATATAGACCTGTTAACATCTCCATTCTTACCTGGAGGAAACTCACTTTTTTCAGGAAGCTTTTCATGTGAGTGAAAAGATAAAAAAGGTATGAGGCTGAAACCTTACACAAGAAGTTCAAGCTACAAGAAGGCCACAAAAAAACCAACCAACCAACCAAACCAAACAAAACCCGAGCAGGTATTTTAATGGCCTCTGCGGGCAGTAGTTCTAGGACTATCGATTTTCAAGTCTCATTTAGGGCAGTAGGACTGGAAAGCGATGAAGGAATTAATCGAGAGCCATTGATTGGTTTCCAGATGGCATCACATGGCTGCTGCTACAGATGATCTAAATAGACCAATTTGTTTACTGTTTCAGTAAAATTCAAGTAATAAAGAAATATGCTGGGCAAACTGTCTTCTCTAACATTGAGCATGCAGGTCTACCTACTCAATGTTAACTAAGGCACATTTTGCCTAAGGTTGTCCAGAATAGCACATCAAACTACTATGCTCTTCATGTTCTAAAGACTTTTATATCTAGTACAATCAAACTAATTGTACAATCAAACTAAAAGTATTATGCTCCTAACAAAGTTTAAAAATAATTTTGTGACAATTTAAAAATGAATTCACATCTCTTATAGACATATTTGAAAATTAAATATATTCAGCTGAATGTGTAGAAATGTAAAAATGCTAAAACTAAATCGCATATGGTAACTGTGCAAGTGCCATAAAACCACATTTTATTTATAATCTTGCATAGTATTGCCTGCAGCTACCCTTGAAATAATCCAATTGCATTTTTAGGAGTCCTTCAAAGCCATCTGTACATAGGTGGAATATTTAAAGCATGATTACACTTAGGGGAGCAAATGGCCATGAGAGAGGTTCATACTCAAGAAACACGTTCCCCGTAGGTCTCGCTAGACGCTGTCAGCGTTGGAAAGGATAGGCTTGGAACACGCTGTATGCAACAAGACCTTTCAGCTGTAATATGGATTTTACTGAAACTTGTGGCTGGAAGGTTTCTCAGCCCCAACATGAAACAACTGGTCACAACAACGGCAGGACAGGCAGATATGTACCCTGGTCAGTCCTAGGGTACATGGACTTACTCACTCAAAGCCGGGACCCAAAACTGCCTGTTCTCCTTCCCACCCAAGTCTAATGAGCAGTTCTTTGGTAGGTGTATCTCTCATTTCTTCGCGACAATATTGGTACGATCTTATCGTTAAAATGTAGAAGACCAACAATTTTTGAAACCTCGCCAGAACTCCTATTTTCTGATAAATCTTCATTCTGAAACAGTAAGTTTTGTCAAATGACTATCGAGTTTAGACAAAGACATATTTACATCACAGCATTTGAAAGGGATTTTAGTAAGTCTGGAAATCTCTATAGTCAGGAACATGCTCTCACAAATGCAAGAAAATGCATTTTTAGTCTATTTGTCAGAGACAAATATTACCTGTAGCTTCTACCGATACCTGTACAGTGTTTGAGTACCTGTGACTGCTGAAGAGTATCAGCAAGCATTAGGTTTTAGCTTGAAGCTGCCTTGTCCTTCTTTGTATTGTATATTGTTAGTATTTTTCACTGTATTAGCAAAATTACGTCTAGAGAGTTCAAAAGAAACCCTAAGCTCAGCACCCATTCTGTATTACAGATAGATCTTGATTTTGTAAAATAGAAAGATTATTCTTAACAGACATAGAAATATTCCTTGGTTAACTTTTAAGCAAAATAATCTTATATCTTAAATAATAGTAGAGAAATTATAGCCAATGCTTTAGAAATATAAGCAACTGAACAAAAGAAACAGTCTTTTTACTATTTGTATAAATGGACTAACAGTACAGGGCTTCTTTCACTACGCTGTATGTTATGATGTCAGTTTTCCTTTAGTTTGATAAGTAAGCCATGATCTCATAGCAAATTATGTCATAACACTAGTGAAGGTGAAGGGTAGCAGGTTGAAATAGTGCCCACTCCCTGGTTATATTCTGATACAGCTAACGCTTGCTAATAAGAAACAGAAAAGTTCATTTATCAAAGGATAGTCACTGATTCCTTCAATTCATTACTGACACAGTAGAAAAAACACTTGGCACTTTCTCATTTCTGTCTAGCTAAGTAAGTCAACAACTAATTTCTGATTTCTAGTAAAATGCAAGAAAATATAGAGGATTGGGGATAATCCACTGTATTTGTTGATGTGTACAATATCAACAGAAGGCAGGAAACCTGACTACAGTCAAGTTTATGATCAGCTTCATCTCTTCTCAATGGGAATTCTAATTTTGTACAGCACTTCTAATTCTGGAGGGTCTTTTTGTACTGTGGGTTGTCATGATCCTTGTTAATTTTTACTACAAAGCATTAGTGTCTATCAACAGCATTCTGGTCATTAATTTTTTCTTCCTCTTCTAACAGCCCCCAGAGACCAGTATTAAAAACACTAGCTCTCCTTCTGTGGGATGCCATACAGGCAGAATCCTTTGGAGTGAACTACTGCTTCCCCTGAACTCCAGAGGAAACTCATACTGACTTTAAGATTTTTTCATCTCTTCCCTGGGAGTTACCGGAGGCAAAAGATGATGAGTAAGGTGCCTCACCCTTACAGCTGCCACGGGGAGAGGCAGCACTGCCAGATCACCTCTGCTCCATGCTTCTCTCCCACCCTTCCTCACTGTCTCTGCTCTCCCCTCTCACCTGGCAGCCTTTTGCAGCATCGCAGGTCTGCAGGATAATCCAAGAGCGCTGCCTTTGTCTGAGCAGTGCTGCCGTTATCTCCTAGCACTGCTCTCTCCCCTTTCTATTTGTTTTTCAGAAGAGGCAGCACTGTGCGTTCTGTTTATAGATCCCTGGGTGCTGGTCGCGAGCATTTCTCTGGCAGGCTTGAGTTTGATGCTCTGAGTTATGTCAAGGAGCGCGGGACTGTGTTGCCTAGGGGTTGTCCATACAGCTTTTTCAAAGGCTTTTTAATTATAGCGGGCTATGCAACAGACACCTTGCTGTCCCTTCCAGCTGTCAAGCAGTTTGAATCTACACAGTGTCTCCTGGTTGGACTGCCTGCTCTGTACCTTAGCTTCTGGCAGTCTACAGAGTACAGTTTTTTTATCTATATTGATGTTATTATCTCTCCATTGTGGTAAATGAATCTTATTTTAGAATAATAGCAGGCAGAATTCTCCACAGTAATAGTTTCTCTGTTGCCTTCTTGATGAGTGCTTTTCTCCCTCATTCTCATTTGGCATTGCATTTCTTTTTCCTAAAAACTACTTTCAGTTTACCTGACATAGTCACCGTACACATCCTGTACAAAAACTGTACAATCACGTAGAAAATTCAAAATTAGAATAGTATTTCACGAAACAGATGAGCTTTCGTGGATTTTAAATTTCAGTGCCTCCATATGTACTACAGCCTGCTTCAAAAGGGAGGGTATTTATAGCTGTCATTTCCTAAACACTACAGTAAAAAAACCCCACCATACAGTTTATAGTCACAGCAATTTGGGTGGCAAAACGTGACTTGATTTTAGAGGCAGCAGTTTGCTAAATAGTTGGTAGAATGATAGGAATTGAATGAAACACTGACATACCAGAATCAAAATATAATTTGTCTCTGCAAAGATTTTGTCTTCTCCAGAATTTCTACTAGAGATCTGTGGGAACTGCTCTTTTTGATTCACTGCCATTATAGTTAATATTTTTCTTGTTAATGACAATTTCTGTTTTCATGCTGTACGGGTGTTGAAAATAGATTTTTCTACCATCAGATCACTTCTGTGTTGATTTAGATACTTATTTAATTGGAGAACAGTTGTGGGGTAAAGGTATTTTAGATTGATTTCCTGGTTCAGATTTACTTGATAGTGTCACTTTATACACTAAGATCATGATTTCAGTGAGTACCAAGAGAATTGGTTTCTTAAGATCCAGTCTTATGAGGTAGTGTTAATGGCAATTGAAGGCACTGTGTACAAGGGCTGCCCAGAATACCCAGTTTTGCATCAGCTCCCATTAATTTCAGTGGGAACTGAGGTGGCCCAGCATTTCCCTGGCACCAATCTATATTGCACTTACTTAGTTTATAAGCCATTTTAACCCTCTGTTTTGAGTAAAGAAATCACAATTAAGGTGCGTTTGCCTCTCTTTGGTTAGCTGGCACACCAATCAGATTAAAGCTCTACTCTTCTTATCCACTTGAGCTTTTAGATTTCTTTAATGCTCCTATTTCTAAAAAGGTAATAC
Source organism: Aviceda cuculoides (assembly GCA_035590195.1). Lineage (NCBI taxonomy): Eukaryota > Metazoa > Chordata > Aves > Accipitriformes > Accipitridae > Aviceda > Aviceda cuculoides. The sequence continues at coordinate 2,529,224 of JAVJGG010000037.1, read as the reverse complement.
AAAGCATATCAGATTCTCCTTTGGCTTGCTGCTTGTGTAAAGGGGGAATAAAAAATTACTCCATACAGCTAGTATTTTACACCTGCTTTTTTCTGTCAACGTATGAGGCAGCAGAAAATCTGGCTCGACATGTCCAAATTGTTGTTTTTGTTTGTTGAGAATAACAGCTGTTTAAGCATTATGTTTCTGCTTCTCTTACTGACGAGAGGAATATATTGGGCTACCCCTGCTGGTGATGGAGAGCTTCTGCACAGCAGAGCCCTGACTTTATCTTGAGATTGTGTTTTCTTCAAACCAAATGGACCAGAGAAAGTCCATCTTCTGCTTGTTTATTGATTTAGGGCTCTTCCTGCCCATTTCTGGGAAAGAAAAAAATGAATAAAATGCCACTTTCATTATTTCACATTTAATTTCCTTTCTCCAGAGTAAGCAGAGCAAAATTAGATTTAGTCTGATGGATATTCCACAAATAAATTATGTGGAACTAGAGTGGTTAAATGAACTTTGCTTGGGGATTATTGGAAAGATAAATATTTAAACACTGAACTTGAGGTAAGTCATGTTTATGCAACATTGGGGTTTTTTTTGTCGTTAGTCGTCCCAACCCCTCCTCGCTTTTTTTTTCCTGTTGTGGCTTTTCTAGTCAACTCAACCATGAGGACATTAAAGCCAGGGTGAATACAAATACAAAAACCTCTGTATTCTGTATCGTTGCCAGCAGAGGACGTTTTTTTCTTTTTTTTTTCTTTTTTTTCGTCTTTTTTTTAGCAGATGATCTTTGCCTAGTTTTATTTTTATGTACAGCTTTAATTATATTTTACATTATATCTTACTTAGAAGGATTCAAAGCAAATTTACAAGAAATCAAATTATATCTCTTGGAAATAAAAGAGCTTATATTATGTAACTCTAACCATTGTTCAAAAATACTTAAATTGCAGAAGAACTTATAAATCTTTGAGCACCTTAGTGTATGAAGCTTAAATTTTAGGGATTTATTTTCAGTGAATAGACTTATGGTGAAGAAATTGCAGGATGATACTCTAGTAAACCAAACTTACAAACTCCAGAAAATTTCTGAAATAGGAAAGGATAGGTATTATTTCCATTACATATGGAAAAATACAAACAATAACACAGATGAAGATTGTGCTGGTTAACTATATAGACATCTACTGGTTAACTATATAACCTTCACTTCAGATTATAGAAGATAATAATAGTGCCTGTAGGTATTCTGTAAGTATATCAAGCTAGAATACTTCTTTCTACAGTAAAAAAGCTTTTTCTGAGCACCTATATCATTTGATCAGTGTCTTTGTTAACCATTTTAATTTAGCAAATTTTTCTTATCTTCCAGCAAAAGCAAAGACTAGTAATTGCAGTGTTTTCTGAAACTGATTGAATTTTATGCATTTCTCTGTTCATTGAGTGTAATTATTAATATGTGGGATCAGAACAGAAGATAGGCCAGCCCTAAATCTTTTATGAAAACAACATATTGAAAATATCTTAACATTTTGGAAGAGCAGTACAGTATTATTTTGCAGATTTCAGGCATTTAAAATAAGTTCTGACCAGTAACTAATGAATCTTCTAACATAATTTGTGTTTGGATGCAATTTGCAAGTCATCCTAGCAACATGGAAAAGGAACGTTTGATGTAATAACTTACATCAACAGAAGAGTAAAAATCCAAAGCATTTCAAGCCTTAATGAGGATGATTTGATAGCTTCCTGGTCCCAACACCAGCAGCTTCAAAAAGCTTTGTGTTTTCACGGTAGCTAAACCAACAGATGTCATGACTTGATTCCAAGAGACTTAATGACATAAGAAACATGTTTCTGTGATATATTTCAAAATAATTTGCTGTGAATGCACACTTGCCTTAATTTACATTTATTCAGCAACTTCAGAATATTGGGTCCAATTTCTCCCTGGATTTAGTAATTCCATCAGTATATCTCCTGTTTGGGATAGTTCTTTGTCTATTCATAAATCTAAATAGTTCCACTGCAACTGTAATTACTTTGCTAGTTGCCTGTCAGTAGTATGGGAAACAAAAAGAGCAAATGGAAAATTGGAGAAATAATGTGTGTCATGAGTTCCTACTGTACTGGCTTTGCTCTTATCTGACTAATATGAATAGATCCAGTGACAAAGGAATGGCGAATCTGCAAACGTGAGAGGGTTTGAGGGGTTGCTGTCTGTATTATTATCAGTAATTTAAAACAATTAAAGAATATTAAAGTTGCTGCTGCAAGTAGTTTGAACATATGAGTCTCGTACCTGGGCCTCCAGTTTACTGAAGGAGATGGTGGAGTCCAGATATCACAGCATTTAGAAGCTCTGTCAGTGAAGCTCAAGTTTGAGCCAGTTTGTCAGCTGCTGTAGTCCCATTGCAAGTATATGGCTGAAAAATCAAATCCACTCATTTTAAAAAAATCACTCCTGTGAGGACTACGCCAATTAGCTTCAAATGTGTTCATCTAAAAAAACATATTAGACCTGTTACAGAATCAGTTTTAGTGACATTCATACAACACCATTAAAAGAATTATTTTCAGCTGGACTGCCTTGAAAATAATAAAATAAATGGTAGTTATGTAAAATAAAGTGACAGTAAAGAGTTAAGTGGCATGCAAATGAGCTCTTGAATGAAAAATACTAATATATAGCTATTTGGATAGCGAAAAGATAGACATGTTATTAAAAACCATGAAGATTTTTCAGACAGGATATTACAGTCACATTTTAAACCCATATGTACTGTTGTATTTCCATTACAGATTTAATCACTTCTAATATTTAATCCCTTGTTCTCCTCTGTCCTTGAACCCTTCCACAGTGCAGTTAACCAAGACAGGGTTAGGCTTCTAACGCTTCGACAAGTGCCCAGTCTGCCAAGAGGTTTTAAAGTATTACTGCTGTACTCAGAGAGATTCGTGTCGACATGAGCGGCCTCCCAGTTTGTAGGTGCCCTGTGGTAACAACCATTACATTTTTTTGGTCATTAAGTATGTAAATTTAATTCACTCTACTGGTATATGACAGAAACCATTAAAACATGTCATTTCAGTAACGCAACTTCCATGCTAAATATTTCTCTGTTTGAAACTTAGGAATCGACTTCTGTTATCCAGATTTTAAAATGATTCTGCTTCAAAAGACCTTTTACTACTGCCTTCTATCTGCAAAATGCAATCTACTTTTTGCTCTCTTAGGGAACATGTCTTCAAGTAGTACCTACTACTAGTAGTAGCGAGTCCTACTCATGGAAGTGAGCCGTGCAACTTATGCTGTTAAGGTTCTGTTGAAATGAGACTTCACATTTACTTAAAATAGCAGTGTAAGAAGTTAAAACCACAGAAATGAAAGTCTTTAGACTCAATCCGTCTTTGTAATTTTTAGGAGCTGATAAAACATTTTAATACACAGTGAAGTTATTTTGATTAATGATATCGTATTAGCAAATATCAGTAATGTATCTCAACTGGTTTTTGTATGGTTTCCTGCAAAAAGCCGTGACAGTTTTTCCAGGTGCTACTAATATTTATTGCCAATCCAATCATATTCATATATACCTATGGAAAATCGTGTTGCATGCTTGACATGTATTTTGTTTTCTCTGCAATTAATAATGATAGTTTATTGCATTGCTATATATGTTACAATAGAAGTCCTGTTTGTTCTAATTTCTTTAAAATATTCAGGTGTATTTTGTGTATATTATATGTATGTGCAAGGGTTCATACAGTGTAGTCCATTTCCATCTCTCATACATACGAACTTGCCAAATTCTTAATGTAATTTCTGTTGTTGGTCTTTTCTGATTCTTTTCCCTCTGTTTTTAATTGTCACAGTAGAATTTATACTTTTCTGAACTTAAGAAAACCTTTGAAAAATAAGCTATACTTTTGTAAAATGGCCTTTCCCCCTCAACAATATATTTCAAAGAAAACATGCAGTGAGTCCTATTAGGATCAGCTCTATTTAAAGGGGATCCATTGATAAATGCTAGCTCTTCTTTCGAGGTCTCTCTCTAACAAGTAACTATAACATAGGTTAAGGGGAAACCCATGGAGCTGGTAAGTTTTCACTGTTACTGGCACAGTTCTATGGTACATAATGTTTACCCAGATGTATGAAAAGTCTTGAGACTGCCTGTTAAGACAGAAATTAACATAAAAGAGCAGATTGGGAAGAGGGAAGGACTCAGATCAAGTTTTCTATAATTTCAGTAAGAAATTTCAGGCCTTGTTGTTACTTGACAGAACAATAGCATGCACAACTGGAATCCAGTTAGTGTTAGGGAGGTGACTGCAGGATGGCACAGGTCTAGTCCTCATGTAAAAAGGGAAAACTGGCAATCAAAGTAGGAGCAGGAATAAAGGAATCACTGTTCGAGACCCAAATACCTACGGCTTCATCAGCCCTGAATGCATGGGCCTGTCACAGTGCTAGATACAAAGAGAAGCACTGGGACAACTTAATATTTGTCTGCCTTCTATGCTACGTGGGGGTTTTTCTGTCTGATGTTTGAAATGCAGCATTCAGCACCTTTTTCCCCTGCTACCACCTCTTCTCTTTGTCTGTGCTGGGATGTGGTAAACCACACGAAATCTTCATATTGGACTCCAGAGCAAAATGAACGCTATTGCCTTAAATGATGGTAGTGCATTCTTCGGAGGGAGAAAGCAGAATTTCTTTTTTGTTGTTGTTTTTGGGGGGTTTTTTTTGAGTTAGTGTTTGTTCCTGCGGCCCACCAGAGGATTCCACAGCTTTGGAATCATGGGTAGATACATGGTCCTCTTAATTACAGGGGTGCCATTTGTACTGCTATAGTTAGAGGTCTGCCAGCATTTCCATTACAAACCCCAGTTCAGTGGTTTATAGTTCAGTCATAAAAAAGTGGTACTGCCCTGATGAATCTTGAGTCAGGCAATGATTTGTTCTTCCTCTCCCCAAAAAACTGAAAAAAAAGTGGCTAGTTTTAAAATATGAAAGCAATAAATAAGTGACTAGATGTTGACTACAACAGGACTTTGCATTCCTACAGTCTAGCAAGAACCTTATTTTTAAATTGCTGTATAGGTGACCTTTACTGTGTAATCCTTTTGCAAGCGCTTTTGGCTATTTTGAAACCAATGGTAATTAGTTTTGAAACTAACGCTTTTTTTTAATGCTTACATGCTGTAACTTAAATTGGTTAGATTGAAACAGATCTGTAAAAATAAATTAAATGTATTTTGGATTAAAAGACCACTGCTTGAAATGACTCCTAAACGAGAGTTAAATAAAAGACTTTCAAAGTTTTCGTAGTTACTGATTCCTACAGTGTTAGTCTAAGAACCCAGAATTTCTGCAAAAAATACAAGTTAGCTTTACGCAGGCACTGAAATGTGGCAGTTACAGTTGCACATGTAATATAGAGCACTAAGAGATGGTTTTCAGAATGGTCTGCTTGCCTGTGGCAGTAAATCTTGATTTCAAATCTCGAGGATGCCCTAGGAGAAGTTACATATATAACATCTTTACTTAAATAATGGAATAAATTAACTAAGATTACAGTAGATTTTTCGTAAGTGCAAGTCTTTAAGTCAAATCTGGTTTTCTCCTAAAAAGACATACTAGCCCTAGCTTTGGGTTTGATGCAGAAATCAGTGAAAAACCTCCGTGGCTGGTGTTGCGTAGCTGACAACTGTAGGACCCTGTAGTTTCATCAGGCTTTGAGAACTCTGGTGTGTTAAAAGAGTAGATCCAAAGATTCCAAAGATTCCTCCTTTTTTTCTTCTGATCAGGCAGAACAGAGACTGAGATTCTGTCAAAAAAACCAAGCAACTTAGTTTTTGTTTGCTTAGATATCCTTTACATGTTTTTTTTAAAAAAAGTCAGCATTTTAGGAAAGCCAGAGAAAGTCCATTTAAAAAAAAAAAAAAAAAAAAGACAGACATTCATGTATTGTACTGGTAAGTAGTATAGAATATGTACCTTGCAGTGAATGCCCACTTGTTCTCTGGCAGATTCGCCTTTCAGTTAAAGTATTTTTAAAGCAAGCATCCTTAAATCATATTGAAAATAAATGTTCAAAATATAGGTAAAATGTGTGTGAATTTTAATTAGCTTTATAACCCCACAAATAGGTTTGGATGTTACCAAAAGCCAAATGACCTTTTTATTCTTTATGCCTTGATTTGAATGTCAATATTTACAATCCCATGACATTTTCCATGTAAATACCTGTTTGTGTTTGTGTGTTTCTGTGCAATGTTGTACCAAGCACAGTGAGATTAAGTGTGAACTCCATGTAACCTCTTGACAATCCTTTGTAAGTATTTGGAAAACAATTTTCTCATAAAATCTCTAAAAGCTCTTAGTTTATTTTCTAAAGCATCAGCTTTGCCTTAATTGTATTTACTGTGTTAAAATTTGATACTAAATGAAGGTTTCAGACCCTGTAATACTTACTGTCCTGCTGCTGCCCAGTTTAATTACGTCAAGGGTGTTCAGTTTTTTTTTTCTAGTTATAATCCTGTTCTACTAAGTATTTGTTATTACGCTTGGTTGATAAAGGTTCAATATATGAACATTTTAGGTAGAAGAAAAAGACAAAGAAATACCAGCTGTACCCATTCTGGGAGATCTAAAACTTCTTCAAATGAATGATGGAAGTAAAACTGGTTATTCACGGAACTTTCTGAGAGACAGAACCGTTAGCATTTGATTGAATAAAGCATATTCATATGCCTTTGTATGTTTGATTTCCTAATCAATGGCTGAATTATTACTTACATTCTATGCAGAAGCTGGAGCCTTCCCTAGAGAACTCGGATATTCTGTAACAGAAGCTAGCATCTGCCTTTAAAGAAAGTTTTTTTGGTGAATTAGACATCATTGCTTTCATAAGTGGTCACAAAAAGAATTTACAGCCTTGCTAAATAATGGAAATCAGGGGAAAAAGGAAAAAGGTGATTAATTTGACATCATTAATGATTATAACCTTGGAGAGCGTGAGTTTACGGGTCAGAAAACACAGTAACAAAACATAAAATATCAAATAGCAGAAATTCAGTTTAAAAAGTGAAGTCAAAAGAAAAACATAGAAAAAATTAAGATAGAAGTACACCACTTGTATGTATTTGGAATAACATAGCACCCAGAAAACATACACAGTAAATCATCAGAACATGAGGTCTTACATAGATGAAAAACAGTTTGAATAACCACATGGCAAGAACAGCTTTGGCTGCATTATGGTCATGCTTAAATAATTTTCATAAATGATCTAGCTTAATCATTTAACTCATGGTTGCTATCTCTAATATGTCTGTTTTGTTTTCCCCCTTAGCTAACAATGCCAACATTTCCTGTTGTTGTGAAGATTGGACATGCTCATTCAGGCATGGGAAAGGTGCAGATGCTACTTATTGCATGTTAGGAGGCTGGCTGTTTGTCTAAAATAATATGCATGTTCTTTCATTTCCTGGATATTTTAACTTATCACTGTCCAAATTCTGTCCAAATATTTAAACGCGTAATATATTTCCACATTGATGCCTTTTCAGTTTATGCACTGTCCTATATAGGATGTTCTTTGCAACATGCTGACATGTTTTCTTGAAGCAGAACCTTATTTATTAATTTAGTTCACTGCAGTGAAACTATTTAAGGGGCAAAGTCTGTTTGCACAATCCATCTTTTTGGACCTGGGAATATAGGAAGCTTTTGCCTTGGTTCTTTATTAGTTTCAGCTTGATACTGAACTTTTATTCATTTCCTATCTTATGTATTCTCTGTGATTGTTTCATACCACTATGTAACTGCTGCTTTCTTTCTCCAAAGTAATTGCATTTCAGTGGTGAGTACAGTTGTTTTGTTATCACTTACCTCACGATGATGGTTCAAGGGGATATAATTTAAATCCCGTTTTCATTGATATCAGTGAAAATTTCTAGTCATTACAGATTAACCACTTTCACTGGAAACACTTCAGTGCTTTAGGTGTTTGAGATTTTAAAACAAGTCATCAGAGAATAGTTACATTTATTATCCTGAATCTGCAAATGCTCCATGAACATAATATTTGCCACTAGCAATAGAAATAGAAGACTGATTTATTTGTATTTTCTTCAGTAATTATGCAAGTTGTACTGTAATGTTCTTATGTTATGACTGTTTTGCTGTATTTTCTACTTAGTACATCAGTGGAAATCCAGCAGTGAATTTAATTGAGAGCAGAATTAACCACTAATTACTTAAACTGCAGGTTTTGTGGATTGCATATGTGAAGTATTAGAATGTTTATACTGTACTTTCATTATTCACCCCTCATTTGTAGAAAAGGAAATAATGCACAGAAATGTTCAGCATATCAAAGGTCTAGAAAAAAATCCAGGTTTTTTTAGCTATAAAATATTTTAAACCCTTAAAGGTTAAATGCCTGTCTTTTGCAGTGAAATGCTTACTGTCAGAGTCCAAATAAAGGTTCTCCTCGTACCCCAGTCCTCCCTAAAGGCATTGCTAGGAGTAGCGTTTCCATTGGTCATAATTAGACTCACATATGCTATTAAGTTTTCAGAAACTAAGTTGAAACCAGGCATTGTGTCTGTTTTTGTGGCTCTCAAATGGCAAATTACTCTGTATTGTTCCCCATCTGAGAGCTGAGAGCAAATACTTAGGCCTTATGACTTCTTTTAGCTTCACCAGACTCCATTTAATATGAAAGTGCCGTCTCACAGATGTGGCACCCTGGCCTACAGGTTCCCTTTTAAGTACGAGGTGACAGTGGAAGCAAACAAGACCCTGTGCTTGCAAGGAATTGCAGACTTTCCTAATATTAGATAATGTGAGAAATACTAATCCCTGCCTCCTTTCCTCACCATTCTGAAATGTACTTTGGGTCAGTGTGTTGGAGTTCCAGTTTCCCTCTTCCATTTTTTACTAGCCCTAAGACTTCTCTTCTGAGTCACTTTTTCTCCCCACTCAGCCAGCTTCCTTTAAGTCAACCTTAGAGGTGTGCCCTCCCTGTCCAAAAGTAATGCCGCTGATCTCCATCTGTCTTCTAAAGTCTGCTTCTCCCTCTTCCCCTAGATCAATATTCCCCATTTTTCCACCCCCCTCTTATTTCAAGATGTTAAAGTTGGTGAGTTTAGTACCATTCACCATCTTATCACAGTATTCCACAACTAGGAAATCCTACTCCTAGAAAGCCTGACTCCTTGCAGAGGAGTGGGAGAAACGAGACAAACTGGTTCTGCTGCCTTGAGCCAACCCTCTGTGCTCTACGTGAATGCCCACTCATCAGGGTATCAGGACCCTTCTTCTCCTCCCTCCCGGGAGATACATGATGTGATAGTACTTGGTGGGCTCCAGATACATTCAGTTACATGAGCAATTTACAGAATCAACAAGAATTCTATGTAAATTAGTGTTGCATATTATCACACCTTGAAAAATTCTAAAGCCTGCAGATCTAAAATCAACAATCACCACTTAAAAAAAAAAATCGAAAAGCAAAATAAAATTCCACTTTCTGCGAATTGCTTTCTACAGATGAACAGGTAATATTTTGCCTAGAAAAATAGATGCCTTAATGCAGGAATGTTAAAGAATCTAGAAATCACATAAAGTACCCAATACTTTTTTTTATAAACTGATGCTGTCAAAGCCCATACTTCTCATGAATGCCATTTGGAACTGAATTCTACATTTTATTCCTAATTACTCTTTTTTTTTCTTTTGTATATGCTGTTTACTTGTGGTATGATGACTACAGATCAAGGTAGACAACCACTACGATTTTCAGGACATAGCCAGCGTGGTAGCACTTACTCAGACCTACGCCACTACTGAACCCTTCATAGACTCCAAATATGACATCAGGATCCAAAAGATAGGCAGTAACTACAAAGCATACATGTGAGCCAAAAACTTATATTCTTTCATCCTTCTGTTTCAAAATCAATAAGCACCAGTAAGATTAAGATGTTGGATGAGTCTCTGAGCTGATGTGGTGACTCCATGCCTCCATTGTCATACTTTCTAGAAAGACAGTATTTTAGACTTTCTAGATTTATCAAGACTTTTTTTTAAGTTGACTGTGACTGTGAAGAGGAGAATAAGACAACAGGTGAGCCTGCCAGAGTGGTTTTCCTGCTAACCATTGCTTATTTTTTCATTTAAAGAAAGGAGCAGTTGGAAGGGGATTTGTTTTTATAGAGGACTTGTTAAATCAGATTCCTTTGTATCTTTTCACCAACTTAGGGTCAAATTTTCTTCTCCTTCTAGGGACAGTTAGATGACATTCATTCACATGAACCTCAATCATAACACTTTATTGGAACAAAGTACTCTCCTTTTAACATAACACATGTAAGAAAAATCCTAATCTTGCAGTGGCCTTCACATGCATGGATAAAAAACTCTTCTAATTTTAGAAACCAGGTGTTTGTTTGAAGATCACAACTATATGAGAGGCTAAAAGGGTGTTTCAGTTTCACAAACAACATTAAGCTAGAGTAGCCAGACAGGCTGTCATCTAGTAGTTGAGCTATGGTAACTGTGTTTATGAATATTTTTACTCTGTCTCAATTATCAAGCAATGTAATCTGACATACGTTCGTTTCATTCATGTTTTTAAGACAAGTTAGATCATCTCATGTCTTTGTTCCCTCATGCTTACAATTCTGAGGCAGGAAAAATATAACAAAACATGGATAAAAATACACGTGTGCATTTACATATGCACACCCATATACACATGCAAAGATATTTCTCTAGCAAATCCTGTAACATTGGAAGGATCAGAGATTCCTTGTATGTTGATGTTTGTAAGGTACACTCAAGTTCATTATCAACAAAAACAATTGAACTCCAAGCAAACCATAAATACTAAGAGAAGGGAAAGTTGGAGCTGGGTTAAAGAAAATGCATAAAGGGTTTTGTAATATTAAAGACAGGGTTAGCATTAAGTGTCAAGTAATTTAGGAAGAGCCAACAAGCTCTCTGAGAAAGTAGAGCTTTTTGCCCAGGGTGGGTGTAAGGGGCAAAATCTGCCTCCTTCAGTTGATATTGGAAGACCACATACTCTTGACTTCTCCCCTAAGACATTACTGTCACAAGATGAAAACCATATGAGTAACTGCTGGCCTCTCCTGACATATGACTTGAAGGAGTATTTGAGAAAAAACATCAAAGATTAGGCCTTTCAAGAACAACTCAATCATCCATCTGCCTCTCACTGTATATCTGAGGGGCCTCAAGAATGCACAACACAGAACTGGGTGGAAATATTGTTCCCATAGGTGAGATCCATCCAGCAATATGGACACTTGGCCCTTCTGCTTTATTTTGAACCCAGAACTATCTAAATGTTGCGAACAGTGTGTTGGAAATTTGAGTTGTACACAGGGACCAAGGCAAAATACTCAAATAGTTGCGAAGATTGAGAGGTTTCTGGAATCCTTTGCTGGTGACGCTTTCAGTGTTCTTAGCGATGCAGGACAGAAACTCTGTAAATCAAGCTCCCCACAGAATTCCATAGAATCATAGAATTGTTTGGGTTGGAAGGGACCTTAAAGATCATCTAGTTCCAACCCCATTGCCATGGGCAGGGACACCTTCCACTAGGCCAGGCTGCTCCAAGCCCCATCCAACCTGGCCTTGAACCCTTCCAGGGATGGGGCAGCCACAGCCTCTCTGGGCAACCTGTTCCAGTGGCTCACCACCCGCACAGTGAAAAACTTCCTTACAGCTAATCTAAATCTACCCTCTTTCAGTTTAATGCCATTACCCCTTGTCCTATCAGGGGTGTTGGGCCTATTTCAGGGGTATTGGGCCTATTTCAGGTGTGTTGGGCCTACCCCGCCTCTCCCTATAGGCAATAAGAATCATAAACAAATGCTTCTGAGTGATACAACTTTTAGCCCCTGGCCTCTCCAGGAAAGTCAATTCCAATTCTGCTCGTTTGTCTTACATTGGTGTTCCAGACTGTTGACTTTTCCTGGCTTTAGCCCCATATCTGGAGGCATCCATCCTATTTTTTCTAATAGCACCACACTCCTACAGCCTAAGGTCATCTCTCTCCTATCCATCCAAACCATATCTTTGCCCAGTCCCACCGCTTTCCCAGACCACCTGTCTCTTAGTCCTTACCCCTTATGCCTAACCTTTTTTGTTGCCCCAGGTTCTCCCTTGCCCCTTTTATTCCACCCAGTGCCATCCAACAGCCTGGTTCTCCCTCTGCTTCCAGTCACCAGTCAGCCTTCTTTCTCTCTTTCAGACCTTTTCATACAACTACTGCTGCCTCTTCAAGGCTAGGAGCGTACTTTTGTCTCCTGTTGGTGCTTTGACAGGCAGATTTCTTGTGCTGTGCTACTCATTTCTCCCCTCCTCTGTTGTTTATAATAAACAGATTTGATTTGTCTCTGTCTTAGGAATAAGGCCCAACTCTTAATGGTTATGACACGCTGCCAGATACCAGCAGTCAGATGTTGCATTAGTAACTTGATGGTTCATTCCCTGTGGTAGAAATTGGACCACAACATTTCATAGGAGAGCGCCCTACATTTTTTTTCTTTGACTTGAAATTTAAATGCTGTTCGGTGCCTAGAATAATTTTGGAGGAGTCAGCCACAGTAAATTTATAATTTTCAAAAACGAACGTTTCTTCTTCACAGAAGAAACAGTTGGCCTAAGGGACAGCAAAAATAAGTTAAAATGACAGACTGTTCCTCCTACCTTTTATTTATTTTTAAGTTTCTACTCAGAAAGTATGGGTTCATCCAAATGCTAAAAGCCTAGCAATCATTTTTTCGCTAGATTCTTTCATACAGTTAAATCATACCAAAAAATGAAATACTGATCCAGTGTCACAAAGCATCATGAAAAGGAGAAGAGTTACCAAATGTCTGAAAAATTCTTCATCTGCATACATATACATTATGTCAGTAGAATATTGTTTTACAGCTGGTTCTCATTTTGTTCTGTGACACAGGAACAGAGTACTTAGAGAGTCACCACAAAAAATACCAGCTGAACATTTGTTTTTGTAGTTTAAAGAGAGTTATTAAGAGCTTCAGTTTTATAATTCGGTGGGAAATTGTAGTATAAGTGGATCCATGACTCACAAAACACTGGTGCTTATCATCTGTCAATAGAGATTATAGCCAAAATGCGACATTGGATCCTTCTAAATACCACAGCTTCTCAAAATGCTTCGTGACACATACTTAACTACACTTGGTACCATTACAGAATTCATCTGACTTCAAGGAAACAGAGTTAAAAGGGTCACACACAATGAAGAAAAACAGAAATACAACAACACTACATCTAAATCTCCTCTCCAAAAGCAATACTCTGAATGCATAACTTAATGTACTTTGATAAAAAGGTCAATAGAACAAAAGTAGAGCACATCAGCCAAAGAAAGACAGTGCTGTAGAATCAAACCACTAAGCAAGCTACCTATACAAGAATTGTAGGTAGACATTTCCGCATATTTTTTCTGATGACAAGTCCCTGTCCCAACAATTTGGATTGCATATGTTAAATGGTACTAAACAAAGCAGAAAGGTGTTGGAAAAGGGGAAGCTCAAGTAATTAGGAATTGTTTATACTAATCATAATTCATTTCCCCCCAATTTTAAAACAGTTCTTTCTTTGCAAAGACCAAATCAAGTGAGAACATGTTAAACCTAAGTGTAAAGCACTCAAAAGTGTTAGGAGTTGTTTTCTATATTATTCAGTATTTAGGAAAAGAGGAGGAAATAATGATGTGAAAGACCCTTTGCAATTATCAGAACAGAAGTGAAGAGGGGTGGGAAACCTACATATGTCAGCAGAGGAAATGATGTATGGATTACAGAAATCATATCTAAGGTTTAAACTGCCAGGTGATCTGGTTGGGTACTTTGGTATCACTTAACCATGGTCTAATGGAACTCCTGCTGTTTTGGAGTCCTGTGTCACATCAATGGCTGCAGCCCACGAGCTATTGAGATTACACCAGTTAGGTCTGTGTCCATAGCACATCACTTTAAAAAAACGAAGCAGAAATCACAGAATAGCCTTATTCCTGAGCAAAGTTACCCTACACACAGCACTCAACATACACGTTCCCCTTTCACTAGTTTCTCCCACATCAACAAAGAACATGGCATCTTAGAAGAACTTTATGCTTTAAAATTCAGCTAAATTTATGAGACTCCCATAGAAAAGTCAACATTCCCCCACAATTGCTACTGACCCTTGTAATTAGGTTAATAGAAAAATGGAGAGAAAACTGTAGCTGCTGCCTAATGTACTTTTAATACATTACAGATGTTCCTATTATTTTACTAACTGGAAACACTTCATAATTTGTATTCTTAGCCTATTCCCAGTACAGCATTTAGGTTTCAGAAAACAGTAATCTTCTCAGACCTCGTAGGAGTCCTAAGGTCTGAGGAGAAAAAAACATTATATGACTTTTTTTTTCTTAGAGATTAAATAAAAGATGGTATACTCAAGCCCTGACATAAACCATTTAGATGATATTAGTAAACTAGCAAAAAGTGAAAACTGGAGGAGAAACCAAAATCCAGCTCTAAAAGAGATCTGAGATCACTTCAGAGATGTTAAAAACATAGATATCTTGTTTTTCAAGTATTGGGACCTAACCCTGCAGTGGTACGGATTTGAAATGAAAAGCTGAAGCTTCAGTTTCTTGACATTTGCAGTAACGGTATGTTACAGACTATTCAATCCATCTATAAATGACAGCTTATTGATAACACTTTCACTTAATCATAGTAGGGTTTTTTTTAAAAGTCTTAAATTAATAAATGGGGAACAGAAATTTCACAGCACTGTCATACTTCATAACATGCCTACAGTGAAGTGAGTGTTACTGATAATTGCAATGCCTGTTAGAATTCTTCGCGTTTTAGTTGTTCTCTTAGAAGCTGCTAGATATGAAAAAGGTGCTATAGTATTCATGTGAAAATGAATAAAATAATAAAATACTGCTATAGTATTCATGTGAAAATTAGAGTAATTTAAGAGACTGAAAATATAAAACCACTGGCTGTCTTTGTAATATTTTCCCCCTTTCAGGAGAACTTCCATATCCGGAAACTGGAAGACAAACACAGGCTCTGCAATGTTGGAACAAATTGCTATGTCAGATAAGTAAGTTGAGTCTCATGTAAAAGGTAATTTAAAAAAATTAATGGAATTTTATTTTAAATTAATTCTTTTAAAATCACATTGTTGATATGCAATTCACAGTAAATGCATGCCTCACATTCATTTTGGAAAAAAATCTTTTAATTAGATGAAAGAACATGAGCCAAGAATTCCACATGACATGTCTCAGAGTTAACTACCCAAACTAAGTAGCAGCCTTAAGTGCTTACGTGCGCCCTTGGGTTCCTACATCCATATCTGCACTTAAAAAAACTACTGGAATTCCCTTTAGAAAATTATGTTTTTTCAGATTCAACCTGTCAATCATTTCATCTGGGTTTTTTGCCCTCTTTTACCTAACAGTCTTACCCCATGCCACAGTGTTTTAAACTTTTCTCCTTCTACATCATCTATTACAATCAAGCAATCTGTTCTTAACTTTACCTTTTAAAATCTTATTTCTCTTTACCACTTTTAATCCTGATAAATTGCTTATTTTTCATTTTTGAAATCTCCACTATACTGCACTGTGAGGCTTTTTACCTAGATACTGGGATATACTGAAGCTTATTTCCCTCGCGTCATTATTCCAGCTCTGTACTTTGTTTTACTGTGCTTTTCTCTCCCACCCTTACACTGGACATTTTTTTCAGTGCTGTCAAAAACATTCTCCCTGCAATACCATTTTGAAGCTCAGGCCTTCTATTGGCAGAACCCTTCTCTCAATACCGCTCCGTTGCTCCAAGTTCCTCCACAACATATAGACCTCTTTTCCCTGCAAAATAAATCTGTGAGGCTTTTCGATGGCTATGAATTTTCTTGTGTTCAGCTTCTCCAAAGGTTGCTACCAGTGGAAGCTGAAAAAAGTCGGTACAATAAAAGTGTAATTTAAAAGGTGTTTTAAAGTTCAACAGTAGTCTTTTTCTGGTGGGTTTTGGTTTTGGTTTTGGTTTTTTTAAAAAAAGGTTTGGAACCTACAACTTGGTCCCTCTTACGAGCTGAGGGAGACACAGGAACGGAACCATTGCCTGCCCTGAGAAAGGTGAAAACAAGTGAGACGGGAATTACAACTCCCTGCTGTCCAACCCCTGTCTAGACTGTGTCCTCGCTGATCTCCCCTCTGGGGATGGAGTGCAGCCACATTATTTTCTCTTTCTCATTCCCCTCCCACCTTCCTTTAGAAAGTGAGGTTATGCCTTCACTGAAAGGGAGAAGAAAGAGTGTGCTTTAGTGTGTATAATTACAGTCCATGAGCTATTCCTCTGTAAAAACACAGGCGCTTTAGTTTTGCCGTAAGGAAAACTAAACAATTATCAGGTATGGGTAATGAGTATGAAATGCTAACCTTGCCTAGCTATCTCACTGTAAATGCTCTGTGTGCTTTGCTTCTGCTTCCATTTTTGAATGTAAAATAA
This sequence comes from Aviceda cuculoides, assembly GCA_035590195.1. Classification (NCBI taxonomy): domain Eukaryota; kingdom Metazoa; phylum Chordata; class Aves; order Accipitriformes; family Accipitridae; genus Aviceda; species Aviceda cuculoides. Next base: position 2,512,640 of record JAVJGG010000037.1, on the reverse strand, counting down.
TTAGAGCATAATAGGTATTTTCCCATTAAAAAAACACTAGCCAACAACCCAAAACTTCTTCTATGCTGATGAAGACAAAAGCACAGAAGAGATGGATGTTTTCTCATAACAGAAGGGGGTATGTGTCACATAGCCCCACTTTTTGTTTGATTACCCACTGAAGTGCACAAAGCAAAGCAAGGAAGAGAAGGGAAAATTAAAGTTTTCTGAAGAGTTGAAGTAGTTCAGTGGCATACCAAAAGCAATCAAATCTGATGCATGTGCATTTCATTTGTAATACATCTCATGAATTAGGAAGAAATGTTTTGAAAGCACTGCCTGAGTTGACATTGTTGACTGAATACAAATCTTAGTCTAGAAATTTAGAGAAGAAAGAAGAATGTGGCACCGTAAGGGACAATGACAAGGCAGAGAACAAGCACATGTCAGTGTTACACATTCTTATCGACCCCCCTGTTTCAGAGACGCTGCTCCCCAGATAGGACCAGAAGAATAGAGACCTGTGCTAATTGTGCACACCTCATCTGGCATACCAGATATTTCATGCAGACACCTGAGGAACAATACTTTATTATCTGTCACTTCTAGGGCTGCTGCACACTATGTTGGCTCTGGGAAAATAAGAACGGTGACCTCTTGTCAAACCTACTGCGCAAGCCTTGGGTTTAAAACACTACAGGCTAGTCCATCCAAGACCTCTCTTTCCAAATGTAACTGTATTTTTCCAGCTCTGTGTTTGTTGGCAGAAGACAGACTGTTAAAAATACTTTCATAGATCTGATTGATGTTTCAGTATTTTAAAGAAAATGCCTTCATTTTTTTTTCATATGAAGTCCAGATATTTACTGTTAAAGACAAGTTATGCTGTCCTCATGATTCTCTAAGATACACGTTGGTATTTTACAGTAAAAAAAAAAGTTATTTATAAGTAAGTGCATGCGAGCAGTCCAGTCAGTCAGTGCATCTACACATGTTGAAATTGTCAGGCATCCAGAAACACCTCTTGTTTTGGACAAAAAACAGGTTTCTCACAGGAAAAAAAAATAAAATTCATTGCTAAAATATTACCATCAGGTTTTTTTCAAACAGTTGTATCTGTTTCTTTGTATTCTGCTTAAAAGAAAAACTTTTCCACTGGATCAGACTTGATATAAGAAAATATAAAGAATGTGACCTAATAAGTTTACTTGGAAAGGATGCTATTACAGAAGATATTTATATATGAATAAGACTCTCAGCCCAGCAACGCGTTTCCTTTGATCCTACAGTGAAGTCAAATGCTATATTTATTACATCAATTTTTTTGCAATGGAAAATACTGTGATGTGGCAAATCTATCATCGTGGCTCAAAGGCTGCATCAGGAGAGAGCAGGAGAGGGTCTGTAAAAGGAAATAGCTCTCATTTATACTCAAATGCTAGCCAATGAAAGAGAAGAAAACTTTTATGATAAATAGCTGCTTTAAAACTGTTTTTTTTTAAGCAAAACGTGTCCTTCAATTGGTGGACCTGTGACATCTGCCTGTACAACCTTTCAAGATCATATCGTCGCTTATTGGTGCCAATGCACAGCTGTGCTGTTAAAGTTCTCAATGCTACGTTGGGCCCTGTGAGTCAGTCCTTGCCGTTGCGCACACACGCAGCTTACATCACCTCAGAACGCTCTCGGCAAAGGGTTCCCTGTTATGTCACTGACAGTTCTGTACTTGATCACAGGAATTGCCTCACTCTTCTTCTAGTAAGTCCCACTTTGTTCCCTTGTTAGTCAGATAATCCCTCTATTTATAGGATGGATAAAGCCCTTCATGCAAGAAAAATAAATTATATTACTGCATGTAGAATGGGTAAACTGTCCATTCCTCAGTCCATATTTCTTACCATGATGTTAGAAATGAAATGGAGGAGTTCTTATGTTCAGTACAGTATGAAACACTAGCTCTTTTTAGGAGCTGTAGAATTCTTCAGAATTCTTTACATTCCTGTTGAATTTTACTTTAGTTGTCTATAGCCCTACAGGAAGAATATTATCTTTGTCTGCATGCTGCGTAGCTTTTACGTAGTGTCATACATCCAGTTCTCTTGCATCATCTTAAGGGTTGTTCTGTCTTGATTTTTCTTTTGCCTTATTCAGTGAGGTACATATAAAGCTATCGTTGCTACTTTGGAATCCAATTGGGTCCATAATTTAAGACAGAGACACTCATTCTAGTTTTCCTGATAAAAGAATAAAACCCATCCATAATCAAGTACGCTACCAACCATAATAGGCAAGGGGGTTGTCACCCTTGAATCTGTGCACAGATGCACAGGTTTGAATTTCACAGGAAAAGGGAAGCCCTGTTCCCTACTTTCTAAAAACCTTTGGCAACACTAAAGCCAGAAAAACTGGTCAGATGGTAAATCCCCCTTCTGTGGAGTTCTCACATGAAGTACAGCCACAGCTAGCAAGCTGTACTCCCATAAGGGTACTGGAAAGCAGGAGCGGATACGTCTAAATGCTGTTTGTGTTCCAGCGTATCTTCTCTTTAGGTTACTCACAGTTTAGAGCAGACACATGTTTGGACCAATATAAACTGGGACAGAATCCAGCATAATACTAGGTCAGGATACAGAGCCACAGCTTTTCTGGATTCTACTGGGAAAAGTAGAGTAATCAGGCCAGTAGCTCTAAGCTACTATTCTGGGAAATACAAATTCAGTAAAACTGACAACATAGTAAAAATTCTGAATTTAGAGCAAATGTATAAAAGACATTATTAGGTTAAGCCTATAGAAAAACAAGAGCTTGATGAGATACTCACAGAAAAAAATTATTTTTATGAAACAGGTACAAGCTTTGGGTTGACACCTGTTCTGAAATATTTGGTGGTTTGGACATCTGTGCTGTTAAAGCTGTACATGGAAAGGATGGAAAAGATTATATTTTTGAGGTAAGCAATCCCACTCTTTTCAATATATGCTTTTATATGTTACAAACCCAAGTAAAGAACATTTTTCATACTTAGGCATTGGCTTATTTGTGTTTCAGGAAAGGATGTGTATTTTTGAGCAATGTTTAAATCATAGTACAAAGCCACATGTCCAAGTTAGCGGCAACACTTGCTGGAAAATGTAACCATATATATGGTAATGTCTTCTAGTGTTTGAGGAAATGTACACAAACTACAAAACAAAACCAAATGTGGATGTCACATTTTCCCAACCCTTACGATTTCTTCCTGAGCAGGCTTACCAGTTTTTCCTGGAAGGTGTATAGATAGCACTATCCCAAGGGAACCCCAGCAAAATTATACCTTTACATGGAAAGGGAAATTAAGAATGAAATGGAAACAACTTTATTTTTTGCTCGCCTAAATGTTACCTTTAAGATCTGATTCCTCAGGAATCAGAAGTTTCTGCTGTAGATAATTTTGAAAAGTTTAAGTTTTTCATTTACCTTAAGTTTATTATGGATAAATATAACTTTGTCTAACCATAAAACAAGAGATCATCACTTGCCTATCACACAGTTCAGGATTTCTTCAGCATCTCCCATGTTCTTAGAATTTTATTCAGGAGATAGGCAAGGATCTTAAGAATCTCCCCACTCAAAAAAGGTTGATATTTGCTAAAGCAAAAGTAAGATTACTTTTTCTAAACCAGGAGAGTAATCTGGAGATTATGGATTGACCTGTTCTAGTTATTTGTATCCATTTATAACAGAAAGGCTTTGCAGAAGTAAAAATACTTGTTTTGTTGCAGTGTTAAACAGCTCTCTGTATTTTCTTCTCTTCACTTTTCACAAATTTATCACTATTGCTATTGCTAATAATTCCCAAATCAATCAATAGTACTTTAAAGGACTGAGCAGCTTGCAGTATTAAACTTTCAGTGAGACAAACGGAATTAATCACTACCTCCTGTAGTGGAAGATTTCAAGAAATCCCGTTTCCTTAGTCTGCCTGGCCAAATCAGAACTTACTGTGTCTTATTGCATCAAAACCCACTGTAGCAAAAAAATTAGGATTCAATACTAAACCTCCTCTGTTGCTCCTTCATATAGTGCAGTCTTTCCCCTCCACTGCACCCCGAAGTTCTTGTTAAATCCATAATGCTTGACCCAATGAAATCTGGCTGAGATCTGAAAGAGTGAAAAAAAAGTGTTTTCTTTCTGAAAACAGACCACGCTGACTTCTGGTGATACAATATAGAAGAAATTCCCGAACGTAAGATTTGTCATACGTGCTACTTCACATCTTGGCTGTAGCCACGGGTGTATCGCGGACATTTCTGCTTACTGGGGAGGTATTGATTTCTGCTCACAAACAAGCTCCTCTCCAGCAATGGGGCTTTGGCAGCCTCCCATATGCCATTTAAAGCTTCGTAGGATACTCGGCAGTTCCCATAGCCCCTGAACGTCTCAGAGGATGGGTCTCAGCATTTTCCACACACACCCATTTACCTAAATTCATTACATTTGAGATAGTTCATCCTGATTTGGCTGACTTTCATCTCATAAATTTTGACCCCAAAATTTAAACTATAACATAAAGAAAAGTAGATTATTTTAAGACATAAGATCTTAGTTATCTTACCTCATAAGATAGTAGTTAAAAACTGAAAGATTACATGCAAAAAGTCACAAAACTGAGAGTAGGATTGCACTTAACAAGTATATTCTTTTAAGAAATGGATGTTTCAGACATAAACCAATGCTGTTTCTTAAGCACTGTAGCTAAAGCTAGTCTGAGAAATGATTGGCATCAAGCCACACTACTTAGCCCATCCTATTGATCTTTTATTCCCTACTTTCTTTTAATCCTGCTCTTTCTGTACAAATATAGTTGGACCTTTTCTGCTTCCGATGGAAGTGAAGGCTTCTCCTTTATTTTAACAGCCGACACTTCTGTTGCATTCCTCAGTTAGCAAATTCCTGTCGCACTAAAAGCACTTCACCTTCATTCACTGAACTCAACTGTTTCCACATTTTTTGATAGTGCAAAATTTTTCAAATCTTTTAGCAAAGCCAGCAAACATCATCAGCTTCTGCTGAAGTCAGGTCTGCATCAGGCCTGGGAGGTCTGGTGGGTAGGAGGAGAAGGGGGAGCAGCTTTCTGAAAATGAAATAGCCAGTGCAAATTATATAATGGACCAACAGAGTACCACACTTCCTGCTTCTGAACAAATCCCCTAATTTTCCATGCCAGATACAGTCATACTTCTAAGCAAATAGAATTCTGAGAACTGCAGGATACGTCAGGAACTGGGTTTATAGAGCATTTTAAGTAGTGTACATAATAGATGTTGCAGTTAAAAGAAAGAGAGGATAGAAGTGTGATAATTCTTGCTGTTCTACAGAATCAGCTGAATTGTTTGGAAGATGGTAATGCTCATCAGCAGGAACATTTAAAATCTGCATAAGACATTGTTTGCAAAGTTCACATCCAACAGAACATCTGTAAAACTTACCATCATTTGATACTAAAAAGCCAGCTTACATCAGCAGTTATTACACTATAATTTTAACAGTTATTGCAGTATAATTCTATGATACAATGAATAGAAGACCGTCTGCACGAGTATAGGAAAAATTTTTGCCTTTTGTGTACTTTCAACATGGGAAAATAAATGTGTTATTAAAGCTAGCACGTACATGCTGCAATCAAGAACCAGTAGCTGAGCAGGACAACCAGTCCGTAAATACTGGGTTTACACTCCAATTGCAGTCCCATACTGAAACCTATGCTCTCATGTTTTCATGATGACTGGTACACCTACTACAAAAGTAAATGTTTCTGTATTACTGACACTTTAATTCTGCACATATGACCTGACAAGAGACATACAAACTTCCTAATGTGTGAAATAATGTATTCAAATATGATCTTCCTGATTCTTCAGTTTGAACATTCAGCCAGTGTAACCACCAATAGGAGAGCATACATGTATGTCATCCGGCTTCAGAGTGAATGTGAATTAGGGTCAAATTCTACTAAAGTATCCTTCATATACTCAGCATTCTAGACAGAAATTAACTTCAGAGGGATTTTCTGTAATAAGGTTGGGAGAACAGCATTTTACAGGAATAAGTACTTAGTACATAGTACATGTTTTGACAGAGGTGTTCAACAAGACCTTTAGGACATGCATAATCCAAGACAATACTTTTACAATATCCACGGTGTTTAAGTATTACATGTAACAACCCATTTGCTTAGAAAAATCCATTCTACACTGGTGTTAGAAAGTATAACATATAAATGACTTACATGACTATTTCTGGAAGGTTACTAATTAATTTCATATTGTCCTCTCCATTCCTTTTTTATCCTATACTGATAATTTTATTATTTTGGTGTTGTAGCCATTCAAGTGCTTTTTGATGGTCCTTTTGTCATTCCTTGGTTTAACATTCTGCTTTCTTTTATTCCCCAAAACCATGCAGCAACAAATTGTACCAGTGGCTGATATTAGAGAATCAGTGCAACATTGTGTCTCATGAATCTAATGTTCTAGCTGTACTTCTTAAAAAACACCACTATAAAGTGATTCTTTATCTATGATCTAGAACGGTATGCTTACATTGCAGGTAAGAATGTGTTGGTTCTTAATGTTAGATCCACTCATCATGCCCCACTTCTTCAAGAAGGGTAAACATATTTTCTTCTGGTTTAGTTTCTCTAATAGTTTCTCTTCTATATATATTTGATTAAAAGGATGAGAATTTTTAAATAACTTATTTTAAAGCCTCATGGCCATTCAAGTTAGGCAAAGTGTGCTTGCTATGTAAGTAGAGTAATGCCTGTTCAGGAATAATATGGAAGGATTAGAGAACTAAAATGAAAGAAGAAAATATTAAGGATGTTTAGTGGCACTGAAGTATGGTTCTAGACACTTAATTTCTGCATACATAAACCTTGTTATGAAATAAAGAAATGTACAGATCTTTATTACTGTTAGCTTCTTGAAGATGTCTCTCTTGCGGGATGTGCATGTTCCTTTGACCAAGTAGGTCTCAATGTAATAAAAACCCAAGAAATTGCAGTGCAAGTACAGCTTCTCAAATTTTATAGCTTTGCGTTCTAAATTTGGGTCCATTTTATAGATTTGGGTCAGTTCCCCAGTGCTGGTTTGTGCATCAGTATCTTTATATTTCTACAGCTACCCTAGAGATTTCTAGTCATTTGAACAAGCTGAAGCCAATACTACTATTATTTCTCAAACATTATAAAAAGGATACATTCTTAGTGTACCATTCATCTTTCCACGATGCTATAAATGCTACTCCCAGGGGAATTTTGGAAGATGTCCATTTGTGCCTTCTTCTATGCAGTTAAAGGATACCTTATGCATCTCCAGGAAAAAAAAAAAAAAAACAACAAAAAAAACATAGACCAACTTATCTGAAGACAGTAAGGACAAAATATTGAAGTCATAATGTTATTCAAACACAATACAACCTCTGTTTTTCTGTGAATCTACAAGCTCTCTACAGTTTTCTTAGATGGGGGCTGTAAGAGGTAACTTTGGCTTTTAAAAGAACGTGGTTTTCTAAAAGTTGTTTCCTGGAAGAAATTACCTTCTCTGGAAGAACCTTGTGGTTCTTCTTGTCTTTTACTTCTATACTCCAAAGAACTATCTCCAAACTCCTACCAGGGAGCAGTGAACTAATTGAAGAGTCACTTAGCTAAAGGGAAGGGTTGTCAGGTTGATCAGAAGAAAGGCCAAGTTATTATTTTGGGTAACAATCTTAGCTATTCATCTAGTGTCTATTCTTTTCACCTCATTTGGAATACTCAGCTGCCAAGCATCATCATGCCAGAGACAAGCTGTAGAAACAAGGATTTTATTAACACATCATTGCAACATACAGCTTTTTAACTGTCTCACCAATTCTTGCTAATAAGACATCAAATTAAGGTCCATTAAACTTTAACTTCTTAAATAGAAGAAGGACTTCTAATCTTTCCCTTTTTAAATTTTTAATACTAGAAGGAACAGATACTGGAGCATTGTTCATGTTTCTGACTCCATTAAATATTATCTTTCATGATTCATTCTTGGAAAACCAAACCTCTGGGAAACTAAACAAAAGCTCATATCATGGTGATGAATGCAGAAGAAGAGAACAAATGTAACAGAATCCTTTAAAATGGCCTCACAGGCAATCTCCAAAATTTTGCTCAAAATTGAATGGGTGGGTGGCTGCTGCAGGTGTCTTTTTTCTACTTGCTTATTTTTACCCTAGGCTATATTAAAATTAGCTTCCAAGTGGTTTATAACCTAGAAAGATGCAAACCATTTGGATTTCATAAAGAATATTTTCAACCACTGTAAAATAATGTAAGAAATTAAGAAACAGATTTTGACTTTTTTTTTTTTTTTTTTTTTAAGTCTTGGTGTAATAGACACTGTTTCTGAAGGTGCTGCAGTCTACCAGACTGCTAGGAAATACACCACCAGCTCCCGAGTATGTATTCTGTATAAGGTGTAGTGACACAGCACCAGCACAAAGGATGCTGTCTTTTACAGACTTCTGTATTCCCATAGTCAGTGTCCTGAATAATACTGGCTAAAGTATATGAAGGAATCCATCAGAAGGGAGCAAAGGCGGAAGAAACCTGTAGCTCATGCAGTATTTGTGCACAATTTTACTTAAAGTTGTGCTTTCTAGGAAATGATAGCTATACTACTCAATTTACAGTTCAGACCGAGCTATGTCACTGACCATGGCACAAGTTTAATGAGCACAAGGCTCTGATACTGTACTTCCAAGTGCTCAGAAGCTAAGCTTCCTTATTCTGCTATCTTAATCATATACATTTCCAAAATTCAGCACCAAAGACTGGACACAGACATGAAAATATATTCTGTTAGAAATATTTGGTAATATCCTGTAAATGGTGTATCACAAATCATAGACATATTTAGATTGGCAGGGACCTCTGGAGGTCACCTAGTCCAATTTTCTGCTCAAAGCCTGACTAACTTCAAAGTTGCTGAGACCCTATCCTAAAAGAAAAAAGAGGGAGAAGTTTTATTTCTTACCATGTCTGCCCATATTGTCTCCTATAAGTCTCCTATAAATAAATAGATTTTTTAAAACTCCCTAGAAGCATAACTTTATCTCTAAATCAGGTGATTTGGCATACAAATATGTGCAGGAGTGGCAAATAATAATGGCCAAGTTTTTTCTACATACTTAAGTGACTTTCTGTCCGTTAAAGAATTTCCTCTATTCAGGTTAGTAAGGCAACTAAATCCAACTGTAACAGTAGATGAAGTCACAAGTCTCTTATAGTTTATGATCTGGCACTATAAGAAATTTAGAACATGTAGGAGTCTAAAATTACTCTTTCGGTGATATAACTAAGTTATAAGTAAGACCACATCTGTCTGTGAAGATTCGTATTTCCAAAACAAGGAGCATTCCTACATTTCCTAATAGGATTAAATATAACTTAATTATTCCTAACAGGACTTAATATAACATAATAAGAAATGGCTAAGAAGATACAATTCTGGAAAAAAACAACCTTTGAAATTAAGATTTTTCCAAGCTTCTGATGCATTAGTGCTGAATTCATTAATATATTCCTTCATATGTGGGCTTCATGTGATAGAAAAAAAGTCAATTTATTCAATGAACTCTTCTCAGACTTTTTTTATATTTTGGAAGTAACAGATTAATCCCCTGAAATTTTCCAGATACTATTCCAGAAATAATGACATCAGCTCTTCTTTTAGACAGAAAAGTAAAAGTAGTGTATCTAGTGACATAGTTAATGAAGGAGGTGAATTTGTTTTGCTAAGACACTAGTTTTCATTTGAATGGAGCAATCATTATTGACCTGAAGGAATAACATGAATATTTTGGTTTCCATCCTAAGAATAACTACTCACTAATATTTTTTTACACACTATTTATGTTTACTCTATTGTCAAAATACCTGTACCTTTTTAAATTTTAAATTAGCAACAATAGCACTTCTTAGATGTGACCATCTTAATGTTTTCTTTTGTTCATAATGAACCATACTTTATTAATAGGGGGTGAATACAGGTCAAATTCATTGTGATGGTAAATTAATTGTTATTTTATAGATTAAACCAATCTCTCTCATATGTTCTCTTTCAAAGTGCTTGAATTTTTCTCAGAGATATTAACTGCATTTTCTATATATTTTAACCTCTTTTTTTAATCTACTATATTTGCATGAGTTTGCATCATACGAATTCAGCTTCATCCAGCAATTTTGATTGGACATAGAAATCATTTGCTTGGGTTTTTTTCATTCCAAATTGAAACAAGACCATCTAAATTTGTCTGTGGGCACTGGATCCTTCATCTAGGGATGCTTGCTTCACTTTCCCAGCTGTTCTTCCTTTTTCTGCAGATGTTGTTACTCACCCACTGCAGGAGGGACTGTAAAAATTTCCTAGCAGTCACCACTGATTTTCTGCTGTACTATCCCCTACCAACTTCTCAGGTGTGGTTACATTTCCAATTACAAATTATTCCTCCATCTGCTATAGAGACCTCAGGGAAAGCCCCGTGATTACTTCATATCCAGTCACTCCCTTACTTCTCAGAAATCACACCATCTCTTCTTACGTCCCATTCAGTCTTAAATGACCTCCTCAAACTATTAGGTTTTCTTAATGTCAATTACTTTCTCCATAGTTAGAACTCTTAAATTAAAATCTGTATCAGCCTCTGCCTTTACAGTCAAAATTTTCACCACAACTGGAGACATCCCGGTCCCACAAAAATAACACGCAAGAATAACACATGCGTAACATAGCAACAACACAATCCAGCTTCTCTTATTCACAGACCAAAGTAAATGTTTTTTCTCAGTCCTCACACTCTCAAGCATGGACCTTTAAAATTACCTGATTTGCAAAGAAATTAATTCCTCCTCTCTCTGCACTTACCAATTATCATATCTTCTCCTGTAATTCATAGGTCTCTTTCTATACGAAATCCATATATCAGTATTCTGTCAGACTCCTTGTGCAATTCTGACTTGCAAGCCCTCTCTCTGTTCCTTCATATTCCTCTTGTATTTCAGCATCCTGACAAACACCTTTTTCTTCCACTGTATCAAGAGAGCTCTTTACCTTTGCCCTTCTTTTAAGCTCCACAACTCTGTCTTTCCCTGCACCATTTGGGCTGGGTCTTCATGAAGCTCCAAGCAAGAGATCTTTCTTAATCCTTTGGTGGTAAATATATTACGTAATGGATAACCGTGTCTGGGCAATGGCAGTCCAAGTAGTTTCTCCTTCAAACACGATGATCCCTTTGCAATTACTGGTATCTTGTAATTGCACTGGCTCCTTTATTAGTCCCATCCCATTTCCTTTCATATTGATCAGAGTTAAACAACATTTCTCTTCTCTTTCTTGCCAGTCTCAGTCTTGTAGCCCAAATTTCAAATATTTGCCTTATCCACACTAGTAGCGGAGGGCATAGATTAATTCACTAAAAGGTCATATCACTGAAAGGTCAGTGGTTTGTTTTGTCACAGTATTGTGTTGACTTAAACATGCTGCTGTAGTTTCTGTTACTACTGCTAATATATACAGTCAGTCTCCTATAGTTTAATATAAAGATGTGTTAAGTGGATTTCAGAATGTGGTTTCTGGGTGATAAGAGAAATTCATCCCATAGAATTGGTTACTGAAATACATATACATGAAAGACAAAAACAATATGAATTAAGTGACCGTAATTCATAGTGAAACATGTTTTTACTGGCATCTGCAAAAGTAACATATTTGATTTTATAAATTACAGACGTCTTTTTTCTATTAAATCCTCTTAGTGGGAAACTCCAATATTTTAAATAGCTGAACTAGGTACTAAAAAAACCCCTGGCTGTTATTAAATGATATTTTAAAACTAGTGCAGGCTGTAAATAGACTATTTATAAACAGGATGCTTTGTGTATGTTTAAACTTTGTCAAGTCCTCTAAAGTGGGGGAAATGCCAGCATGACATTCCTGTTAGTTACTCACAAGTTTTAAAAACTTTGAGTGTTACTCAAAACATTTTTACTTCTTAAGACACATTTATATAAAACATGACTGATTTCTGATAACTGTCATTAATTATTTTACTAGGAAGGAAAACAGACTGCATTTTCTTAAAGAAAAGAAAAAGAAAGACAACAAAACCCACCTTGTAAAGCAGTCACCTTGATCTTAGCTTCTTTGCCAAGGAGTAGCAGAAGTGCTCTCTTCGTAATGTTAAGGTCTCTCCTTGAGAGTCGCAGCAGCAGTAGGAGAGGGAAGCGAAGCCTCTCCTGAGCAGCCCCACGCAATGCACGGTGTAAATGCTCTGCTCCGGACAGACTGGCCATTCCCTCAAAACCGGTGCGAGTGGTAAGAGCCCCTTCAGCCTCCTGCCCCAATCAGTTACTAAACTGAACGGTGTCCTGCAACTGTCCGGCTTTTACGCCTTGGTAATCTTTTACTCGCTCAACTATTTAGTGAGATTTCACTTTGGGACCAGTAGTTTTCTTGATAATCTGCTACCTTCCTTTCTCTTTTTAACACTTTGTCTGCTATCTTTGTACTTCAGTAAAGCACCAGAACACGGTATAGCTTACCATCGTTCAAGAGTTGCCGTGACTCAGTAGTTGTTCAGTGTCAGGTTCAGCATATCTTTGGCCAACCGTATTTGTTCAAGTATGGCAGCGAATAAAAGGATTTTTAACAATGTCAAAACCTGTCCAAGTGACAAAAGATTGTCAAGGGCAAATGGCTCGGTTTTTTAATGCCATATGTGTTTGAAACTGCTTCAGTATGTCAGTAGGGCAGCTATGCTTGAAAATGCTGTCTTCAAGAAGTGTAAGATCTTCTCAACTGAAGCGGACATGAGGTTTTGAGCAGCGCTCCAAGGCTTCATTTTTTATCCTTAGCCATAGAACTACACTTTTCCCACATGTTCTGGTAAACAACATGCCAGTATCTCCTAAAGAAAGTTTATATGTAAACTTGCAGTTATAGAACCATTTAAAAATAGAAATTCAGTCAGAACCCACTCCTCCAGATCTTAATCCTGTCTAATCCTTTGGCAGGACGTTATTTTAGGCAATTTGTTTCACAGTCATTCCAAATGATTTTTTTATGTAAGCAGACGGTAAACAAAGTGAGGTTTTCTTTGCACACTTGTGAAACCTATAGCTGTTGCTTCTGTTGTTGGGCAAGAGGGGGGTTAATATACACCTGATAGCGAGAGGGGCGATATTTTCAAGAATAACTGTCATTAATGTCATTAACTTCGGGGGGGGCGGGGGGGGCAGATTTTTAGACCACGAACATAACTCCCTCTCTGAAAATCAGATATTTTGCAGTGGACAATCAAACATCCAATGTCCTTCACACTGACATCAAGACATTCTAACATTCAGTCATTATTAACACTTTAAAGTCCTGGCCAAAGTATCTGGCACATGTGGTTGCTTCCTCCCTGCAGGCACTATGCATATTACTCTTCCAAGAAGCAGCTCATCATAAAATGAAGTGGATCTTTAAGCATTACAAGAATTTTAAGAAATAGCAATACCTCAGCAGAACTTAATACTAAAGTAAATCCACAAAAGTTTTGTATTTCAAGAGCCACACAACCAGCAAGACTACATTTACCCATTCAGAAATATCAACTCATATCGGTTCAATATATTTCTCTCAATTAATTAAAAACATTGGTTATGTTCCACTTAAAAATATGTTTTTTAAAAAATACGGTAAATATTATAGAAACTTTCTGTGTAATTATTAAGCATTTCTTCAATACTGTTGATATGGCCCAAGAGTGGAAAAACATTCATTCATTTCTTACGAAACATTTGCTCTGGACTTCAAATATTATTTCATTGTTTACTTTGGGGTCATTTTAAAGCCTTTTAGCTGTGAGGAAGCTTAGAGGAGACATCCTAGATCTGAAAATGCCAGAATAAGTGTTGCCTACGTTTTGGTTGCCAATGCACAATGCCAGTGTCTCTTGTAAGTGAACAAAAAGAAGAAGAATGTAAATGCTTTTGGGCTTCAAACTAATCTCATTTTTAGAACAAAGTAGTCTTTGTCAGCCTCAGTAAGAATTTCTATAGCACTTACCATATTTTGAAAATCCTCAAGCTTAGGTATTATTATTTACAATACAGCTCATTCCCAATTACTGTGCAAGTTGAAAGATTACATTCCAGTGTTTTAATGAACATGCCTGTTCTCTTAAATTCAAATGCCTCTTTAAATACCCAATGCATGTGTCTAATTCTTAGAAGCACTTGAATATCTAAAAGAAGGAGAGTAAAACTGTGCTCTTTGTTTATAAGGGAGATAAAGTGTTCAGTGTAGGTTGATGGATTGAGAAGAGTTTTGTTGTCGCCACTATATCTGTTCCACTGCAGGAGGGATCCATACAATGCAGATGCACTAGCTTCATGCTCTTTAGTCTGATCCCCGTGTTCCACGTTCTAATTCAGCTGATGAACATGGTATAAGCCACAAAAACACATAAGAAAGAAAAAACTTCAGAAATGTAGCTTAGACAGAAGTGCAGACAATTACTTCAGTTTTTCGGCAGACCACTGAATAGCCTAAGAAGCCTCATTTTCCATATCTGCTATGTGCTTTCCACAGGAGTCACATTCCCTAGAGAGCATATGCCCAAGTATCATACTGAACCTGTATGTTGCTTGAAGATTAGAAAGGGATGACATTGTAAAGTTGCTGTTCTCTTGCTCTGCTGACCCATATCCTGCACTCGGGCTTTTTTGTGATATAACATATAATTTCTACAGATCCGGTTTGACTTTTGTTAAAAACAATTACGTAAATAGAGGACCTGACATTCTACACAGATGTGGAATAAGTTCACTTTGGTGTCATATCAATAGCTGATGTATTGTTTTATTTTACAGGTCATGGACTGTTCAATGCCTCTGATTGGTGAGCATCAGACTGAAGACAGGCAACACATAACTGATCTAGTTGTAAGCAAAATGAACCAAATGTTGTCCAAAACTCCTATACCATCTCCTCAGAGACCCACTGCCACTCAGCAGCCTCAGGTAGGAAACTTCTGTTTGTAGAATAATCTTATTCTATAATTTTAAGCTCAAAATTTTCCTCAAAGGATTTGGCTGGAAAACTCTGCAGACATACCCTGAACTACAAGAATTCAAGAATTTATCAACATGTTTTTGAGGTTTTTCATATTCAAATGAGATTATCTCCAGATATAATTGAGTAGTCCAGGTGTTGGTGTGGTTCTGCCAGTAAACTGATAACTGTGGATTCAGTGAATTACCAGGCTTTGTATTGTTTCCTTTCAGTTACATCTGTATAAAATATCATGGAAATAATAAGAAGCACTGTCATAGACAATCTTTGCCCCCCTGAGGATGTCAGAAAGAATACTAAGACAATAGTTCTTGTTCTTACAAGAAATGAATTACATGACAATCTTTTTTTATGTGCTGCAATTCACGAAAGTCACTTTCAAATCTAGGAAACTCTTGAAATATGTTTAGCATACTAGAAAGCTTGTGTCAAAGGTTGCAAATGGATGTGTTTCACTCGGTTTATCTTACGTGGCCTGATACTTAAAGTGTGGGGATGCAGAATTCTGCCCCTGGCCTTGCTGCCTTTCAGACTTTGCAAATCATCTTTGTGTTTCCATTTCCACGCTTACGAAATGTGAAGTTTATTTTAGTGATCCTTTAAATAACTTCTGAGAGTGTGGTATTTTTGTAAAAGTCTCTAAGAACATAAAAGTTTTGCCTCTGAATTGGAGAGATATGGATTTGATGGGTGGACTATTAAATGGATAAGGAATTGGCTGGATGGCCGCATCCAGAGTTACAGTCAACAGCTCAACGTTCAAATGGAAACCAGTAACAAGTGGTGTCCCTCAAGGGTCTGTACTGACACCGGTACCATTTAATATCTTCATTAATGACACACTTAGTGGCATTGAGTGTACCCTCAGCAAGTTTGTGGATGACACCAAGCTGAGTGGTGCGATCAACACCCTAGAGGGAAGGGATGCTGTCCAGAGGGACCTGGATGGCAGGGTCCTGCACTTGGGTCACAGCAGTCCCCCAATATCAGCACAGACTGGGTGATGAACTGATTGAGAGCTGCCCTGCAGAGAGGACTTGGGGGTACTAGTGGATGAAAAATTCGGTATCACCCAGCAATGTACACTTGCAGCCCGGAAAGCCAACCATATCCTGAGCTGCATCAAAAGAAGCGTGGCTAGCAGGTCTGCTCTTGTGAGACCTTACCTAGAGTACTGCATCCAGCTCTGGAGTCCCCAGTACAAGAAAGACACGGACCTGTTAGAGCAGGAGGCCATAAAAACGATCAAAGGGTTGGAACAGCTCTCCTATGAAAAAAAGCTGAGAGTTGGGGTTGTGCAGCCTGGGGAAGAGAAGGCTCCAGGGAGACATTATTGTGGCCTTTCAATACTTAGAAGCGGCTTCTAAGAAAGATGGAGAAAGACTTTTTACTAAGGCCTGTAGTGACAGGGGAAGGGGTAATGGTAGATTTAGAATGGACCTAAGGAAGAAATTATTCACGATGAGGGTCGTAAGAAACTTGAACAGGTTGTCCAGTGAGGTTTTGGATGCCCCATCACTGGAAGTGTTCAAGGTCAAGTTGGGCAGGGCTTTGAGCAACGTGATCTTGTGAAAGATGTCCCTGCCCATGGTAGGAGGGGTTGGACTAGATATGTAGGTGTGTTCTAACCAAAACCATTCTACCATTCTATGATTCTTTGAAAAGTGCTACATAAATGCTAAATAGCATCTATTGTGTCTTCATAGCTAGGCAGCAGGTCTGATCAGGACCGGCATTATCAGCTACAGCTTTCATGTACTTCTTTTAATATACTGAAGGAATAAACATAACAATACATCTGACAATAAAGTATTAAGGACTGTACTGGTGCTCTGTACCAGAGCAGCTCCATGGTAATCAGTTAAGCAACAGAATAAGCCAAACTGTAATACGGGAATTACCAAGCCTAAATCAAGAATCTATTTTTACTTCCAGTAGTCTCCACACCAGGTAAACAATTTGAAAACAGTTTTGTGGCATACCTCAGACAGACTAGTTCTTGAGGCAGAATGACTAATTTGTTCTTCAAATATATCATCATGCTTTAAGTTATAAAAATACACCATCCCACATAAAAAAGTGGTGTGGCTTCTATTTATATTACAGCCACTTGAAACTAAGCACAAAATTGTTTCAACCACGGAACCACATACAATGGAGAAGTTTCCATCCAACGTGACTCAGGTCCATTGTAAAGGGCACTGAAAAAGAAAGACAAGGAAGGGAAAAAAAATAAATCACCTTATGCCAAAATACAGTTTCTTTTAGGACTAGTAAATTAGCCGCATATTAAAATGAAGAAAAGAGTCAAATTTACAGTTGCCCAGAGCATATAATTCAACGTAATTCAAAATTTAAAACAGTAATAGGCATTATTGTAACACTAATAGATTCACAGTCATTTAGAGCATTTGATATTTCACATTTTGGGGAAAAAAAAATGTAAGGTCAGACATGCTTCCCTGGATTTTAAAGAAGACAAGGGAGGAGGAATGTTTATGGTTACTGGTGTCATCCAAAGAAACTGGTTATCTGTTGTATGTAAATAAAGTTTTTTACTCATTTCCAAAGAAAAACTGCCTACGTAAGTCCAGAATGAAAATAGGATACAAGGAACATTTTAAGCAAGTTCCTAAATTCCTCAGTCATTGCTGTCACTCATCATGTCCATGAAAAGGTTTTTTTTCTCTTAAACAAAAAAGTTTTGGATTAATCCAAAGCTCATATTTGCTGGCTAGCTGCTGAATTTATATTGGATTTCACTTATTTTAGGTTACTGAAGAATTCAGCCTTTGCTAATGGCAACAGGATGTTATTGAACATTAATCTTCTTTTCCTTATCCTATTCTTAAACTATGGATTGCAGTTGACCAAAATCAGAGAGATATCTTCAGAATATTTGCAGTATTTGTTAGTTTTCTTCTCAAGTTATAAAGACTGCTTCCTTAAAATTCGCCTTGATACATTATCCACCAGGTTAGGACAGACAAAGGGGATCTGAATTTCTACAGAAAATACTATTTGCAAATACCCATAAATCTTCCCAGCTTTAAGGGAGAATCATGAACCAGATCTGTAGTATTTCAAACAGCTATCTCCTCATGTGTAGTTAATTTTTAGCTGGGTTGTTTCCCTAAGAATAAAATCAGTCTGTTAAAAAAAGCTGTCCCTTTCATCTTTGAACAGTCTTCTCCTTTTCTAATCTGAGAAATTATTTCCTATTCTTGAGAAATACAGTCCATTCAGTTGCGGGGCAGGGGGATACTGCATGTTTCAACAGGTCATATAAAATGCAAAGCCAGTAATTTTTCCCGAATCAACTATGTGCATATGTATGTGTGGTCTTAGAAACCAAAGTAATATAAATATCAAAGAGTAATTTGTGTGTTTTGCTACTTCTGCTTTTACATGAAGTTTATAGTCAATAGTACAGCTATAGATATGCAATGTTTTGAATTCCCTTATTATCTGCGTGGGTTTTTAAAAGTTATTTACAATCTGCTCCCCACTGTGGCATTGGGTGCATCGTACACAGAAGAATGCTTCAATTTATAAATGCCCGCAATGGTCAGTACTATTCCAATTAACTATCCATCAGAGAACAAATCAATGATTAGGAAAATAAGCCTTTGTTTAGAGCTATGCGGCCAAATCTTGATGGAAATGATTGGCCTTGCAATATGTTCTGAAGGCCAAGAAAGTTCTCTGTCAGAGTACCGGGAGGAGCAAATTCCAGAGGCTCTCTAACAAGTTTTTCAGGCACACAGAATGGCAGAGAACCTGTGAAGGAGAAAAGCCACAGTTTGCGGCTCTGTCTGGTGCAGCTCACGCCACCTGACTGGCTGCAGCCAACAAACTGTCTCATGTTTTTCTCTTGTGGTCCCAGGCTACGGATTACTGCATACCTTTGACAGCATGATTGAACTGTATTGGATAGAAAGTATGCTTGATTACAGGATTCAAAGCTTGCCAGTTTTGCTCTTATCAGCTACTTTACAAGTCTTTCCACTACGAAGAAAAGCAAGAGTCTCTGGACTCAGAGAAGTTCTATCTGATATAACTAAATATGGTCAAAAAACTCTTTCCAAAAATTAAGTTGTTTCTATTTAATTTAAAAACATGACAGCTTGTTTTACTCACAACCATGATGAAAATAGATAATCGAACTTGATCGAGGAATATGATTTTAATAGAAGTTTTCCATGAGACAGACCTGCTCTACTTTCAGGCAATAAAATGATGGAAATCTAAATTTCCACCTTTTGTAACCTCTTTGAATACTTTTGACAGATCTTTTGAGAAGCCTTTTTCAAATCTTTCCTAAAAACCAAACCGGTAGGTTAAGCTACCCAGTGAAGTGTTCTACCCAGTGGAATCAATTATCTCTGTCTCCATCTGTTGATAGGAAAGATCACTGCCAAAACTTCTGCTGTCTCGATTTGCAAAACTCTGCAGGTGCTTGCTCAATGCAGGCTATTTTATGCTTGTTTCTGTAGCAGCATTTGTATATGAAACAATAATAGTAAAACATCTGTTCAAAGCAGCACATCAAGTCATGATATGAATTGTGATGAACTAAATTCTGTGTAGAATATTACATCATGCATGAGTATTACTGTAAAATGCAAATGTTTACAGTCATGTTAGCAGTTGAAGCTAAGGAAAATCATATTAGGAAAATGTTACTTCAAGTAATCCAGCTCTGTTGAGACCATGTTGCATTATCCACAAAAGAACAAGGAATTTGTTATCCTTAATGGAAGGAAGAAATTTGTGCACCAGAAACACAATATCCATAATGACATAACATCACAAAGAGCACAGCATTCCCAGCTATATCCTGGTTCTGTTTGATTTAAAAGAAAGGAGTGGCACACCAGTAATAAACCACTAAATGATGCAGAAGTAAAGAGGATGGTACTTTAATTATTTTGAGACTAGAATAGCAGAACCTGAAGTATTTCATTTCTTAACACGCTTTTCTAAAATGTTTTAATACCTTCTTCACTCTTTGCCCACAGGGGAGTTCAGTACAATTACATTAAGTTCAGTAGAGGCTGGGGTCAAGGAGCCCTTACTGTCTTCAGCTATTTAGAGATCTGGTTTGATTTATTTCCATTATTCCTATTTTTCTCTTTATCTTACTCATTCTTCATTCGCTGACTCCTTATATGATTTTACTAGAGCCAAGCAGTTTCCTCCAGTTTTATTTTTCTGTGTTCAGAGAGAAAATTGAACCACATGTGAACATAGTGTAAATAACAAAAAGTATTACCTCCAGAGAGAAAAGCAAACCATTATCAAATTACCTATTCTTGGGCTTCCATAAGAGTAGTCACAGTTCTATTCCCTTCCATCTGTTGGATTTACTTTTTTTTTAAAGCAAACTCTTATGATGAGCAGCAATTTGTTTCAAATCGCTGAAGCTTTTATGATGGCCAGACAATACGGTTACTTGATTTGATCTTAACTGAAGGAGAGTGCACTTAATTGGGAAGGATCCCATCATGGACTTATATGGAAATCTAGAATTCAGTATTAATGTGCTTCTTAGGAGAAGTAAATTTCTCTGCACTCAATTTGAGCTGTGGACCTTATCTCTAAATGACTTTCTCCTTTGCACAGTCTCATAGAAGGTCACCTGAAGTATAAACACTGACTGGGGGAAGAGGAACAGGGCCACAAATTGTAGGTTTGCTGCGGCTTTGTACTGTCCTTCAGACTCCTAATGTAAAATCTACTTGCGTTAGCCAGGCCATGTTCATACCACCAAGTAACATTACCACTAAGAATTTTCTTTCTGTCACAGTCCCTTGGCACTTACTTGTAAGAACATATTTTTCTTTCTTAAGTCTGGAAGGAAAGACTGCCTAAAAAATAAACAAATTAAAAGACCCCACTAAATCATTCTGCATGAATGAGGGTAAATACAGAGTTTCAGTATTAGTATCCGAGAATCCTGCTGAACTGGTGCAAAGCAAATCACTCCCTGGTATAATTAGCTCTATACTAACAGACAGCAGGAGTAATTTAAGAACAGCTTGCCTTAAGAAGGTTGCTAAATGATCTAATGACCCCCTAAAGCCATATGTGCTGTATTTCTTTCTCTTAGGAAGATATTTAAATAGGGGATAAATGGCAGCTATGGCTTCATATGACCATAAAGCTGACGTACCCAGATTTGTGGAATAACATCTGATAGAAGCCCAGATTCTAAATATACGCAAGAGATTAGCTTGACTTTCTCTCTGCCTAGGGCAAGGGAGCACAGAGACCCTGGAAAAAGTCTGGACAGGATTTTACTATATGCCTCTTCAATTGTTTACTTTTCCAAACTCTTACATCAGGTTACTCTATATAACATAAACAGAGCAATACAGCTTGTCACTAAACAAGTAGTATATCTGTGTAGATACTAATTGAGCATCTTCTGTAGTCTGTATTAGCAATCATTAAGGTTTTTTCTGTTCATTCAGAAAGTTTGTATGCACTTTGGCAGCCATCAATGACTACAAACAACATCTAAGTAGTTATTCTTTACCACTTACCCTGTCCATCTGCCTGAAAGTTCTTTTAAATCATAGTCCCTAGCAAGCAAGTTACTTTTCATATTAAAATTTTTATTGAGCTATTGTTGTGACTTAAAGGAAAATTAGTCAGGCAGCAGCAAGATGCCTTCTTAAAAATATTGGCAGAGAATCTAAAACATTGTCATGAAAACTCATAAGGAACAATGAAAAGTATTGCTGGGACATATACACACCACAGAACACAAAACAGAATACCTTTCAAAGGTTATATAAGTCAAAAGCCATTCTTAAAACTGTCATGTTAAAACGATTTTTGAAATCCTGAAGGTATTGACCCCTTTTCCAGCAGTGGGTGTTGGTTCTCTGAATCCGAGCGACATCTTGTGGCTTCTTCACTTGTGGGAGAACAGGTATTGAGTTACATATTATTTAGTATTACAACGTATTATGTAGTATTGCAGAAGCTGGGTCACATTAAACGAGAAATTGGGTATACATTTTACAAATACTAAATGCTCCCTATTTGAAAGTTTCTCATCATGCTGTTGTAATATATTTATTTCATTTATTTTCATTATGTTAATATGGAATATATTTTAATGTACTGCTTTAATGTATATGTATATATAAGTGTATATATACATACAATGTTTAGCTGTGTATATTTGGAAGAGGAGATGCTTATTTTAACCAAAGTTTGTTTTATCCTTTTAGTTATTTTATGTTTGTGAAAATATAAGAAAAACAGCTGTTACCCTTTTAGAGCCTAATATAAATGTATGGATTTAAGAAAAGCAGAAGAAAGTAAACATGTATGGACCCTGAGCTCACCACATCCTGGTAAAAGGCCACATTTGAGGCACGCTTCATTCCAGCTAAATTTACAAGAGTCAAGTTTATTTATCACAAGTATAAAATGATAGCATCTATTTTACTACACCAAGGATATTTTTGTCCATCTTTGAAAAAGACACCTATTCAGGGCAGATACTGTGTTCTTCATATAAGTGACAGAAATCACAACAGAGGCAGAGACTCAGACTTTAACTGCTGGATGAAGGATGTCCATATATTTAAACCAGCCACTATTTCATTACACAAAGCTTGATTTATTTTAAGCATTTGAACTTAGCATTTGGTTACTGTAATATATTAAAAACGAAGTTCATGCAGGAAAATAAAACCTAAGATTTTTAATATTGACAGTAATTGAAAAACAGTGGGACACAACATACAAATGTTAAGCAGAGATTTTACTAACAAATTGGTTATGAGAGTTAAGATAACCTATTTTAAAATACTTATTGACATCCTGTACCAGTAGATGGAGTAATTATTAAGGGAGGTATGTATGTATTGCTCAATTCTGTTGCTTATTTAGTCTCACTTGTGAACAGAATTAACAGGTAAATAGCTTGCTGGATATTTGCTAGTGGTAAGTGTCTACATAAACACTCTTGGTTGTTAGCTGCGAGTGTGTCCATTAAATGAGGATGATTCAATCAAAACACTAATACATACTTATCTTTCTTAGCTTGTTTTGAGATAATGTGCCCAGAACTAAACAAGTGTGCTTTACAATGCCCTTTTTAAAGGGATCTGATGACATTTAGACTATAAGAGAGAATATACTACAGGGCATATATTAAAGGTTTAGGATTATTTGGTCAAAATTTCCACTGACATCAACAGAAACTTGTCCAAATGAAATAAAAGGTTTCAGGATGTGGCCCGATAGTTTGTTTTATTTCTGAATACTCTACATTGAATGCTTATCACCATCAGTGTACCTAGAAAAATACATAGTCCCTGCAGACAAGCTGAGCAAAGCTTGGTGAGAGAAAGCTGCTCGCGAAAGTACTCGTTAGAAGAGAAGCCCAAAGGAAAAAGCCCCACAGGCAAACCAACAGAGCTTAGCTTCAGGGCCAGGATGATTAGGATGACTTCAGTTGTCTGTAGGATATAGTGCTTTAGCCTTAGTGCTAATAATTTTATAATACAGAAGGCAACAAAACGCTAGCTAAAACTGAAAAACATAACAAGTATTACTAGTTAATAGATACTTTTCCCCATTTATTTCAAACATAAGAACAATACTGTTCTCTTTTTGTCTTCATTCACACAACAAAAGTATGCTTTTGTTAACTTCTTAATCTTCTGCCAGACGATCTTCTGATCATCTCACAGTCTGCCTATTGTATTGGCAGAAGCACTTTCTTTGAGAATTCTGAAACTCCATGGTGACTACCCTCAAGAGCAAAGAAAACATTTAATTTTTAAGTAGTCATGAGCCCACCACTATAGAGTAGCCTATATGTTCTTAGTAGACTGCTGTGAGAAATAGCTTTTCCGTCCCACAGGCATTTTTGGGGAGACTTCAAAAAATGTTCTCATTCCATTATAGAGCCTTTTCAAAATTAAAACAAGGAAACCAGTAATCCTATCACTATAGAACAGGTAAGAGCTGCCACATACATAAATAGAAAAGGAGAGTCTAAGGTAGATCTCTCTGTTTTCTCGTAGTGCTATAATTACTAACATATAACATCCTTTAGGTTTTTTATTTTATTTTATTTTATTTGACATCTATTTTTGCTTATTTAAGCTGAACCTAATAGAAAAATCTTTTTTTTTTTTTTGGAGGCTTTTCTTGGTCTCCTTTCCTTTCCCCACTGTGGTGGGTGTTTCTCCTCTACCTTTTTTGTTATCATTCTCTGTCTCCACTTGACTTTTTTATTTGATTTCTCTGACCTTTAAATCATAACCCATTAAGCAAAGCTGTTTGGCTTTACTCCATGTTTAACTTGCAAGGATTCTGTCCCTCTCCCCAGCAGTTATTGCCACAGTTTATTTTGAATAAGGACCATATGCTAAATATGTGTTAAAATTTTTAAACAAGGATAAGCACCAAGAGACATTATGGAAAAATCCAAAACAGAGCAGCTCATTTTTATATATTCTTGATTTGTCCGTAGAAAAAAAGAGGCAACTCCAGACACTAATCTGGTGGTGGATTAGTGCTCCATCTGGCTAGCTGCCAGTAGAGCAAGTTTGTCTTCAGCTGCTTATATATCATTTCCCAGTACCTCTCAACTCCTAGGAGAGACTCAGGAAGCTCGTCAGAGTTCTGACCAACCACCAATACCTCCTCTGTGTGGCTGTGTACTTGTAGAATAAGTAATATTAAGATAAAATGTGGGTTATAAGACTGGACTTGAGTTAGCTCTACCATCTTTTTTCCAGACTCTCTTGTTTCAAAGCATAAACTTCAATTCTGAATGGATCGAGTAATGATGGATCTTTGTGGCTCAAGGCAAAGTTCTGCAGATCTTAATCTCTTCCCGTTCGTGCAAGAATCACTTGCCATCCCATTTAAAAAACAAACAAACAAACAAACAAACACCCAAACAAAAAAAACCCTGCCTTTTTTTTTTTTTTTTTAAGACTGGAGGAGCAGATACAGCATAGCATCAGCCAGGGTCAAAGTCCCTGGGTTCAAGGGTCAAAACCTTCCTTACAACTTCAAACAACAGCATAGGATTTTGACACTATCAAGCCCCAAGGGGTACCTCATCCTCTATGTATATAGAGGTGTCTGTGTACACTGAGAAAGGTGTAAGGGAGTTTAACTCTCCAGTAACCGGACAGTCTTCTAGATACATTGTACCACTTTCACTTGCCTGTCCATCTGTCTTCCAGATCTCTTCCTCTGGTACAAACATGCATACATACATACACGTTAGTCTCAGCTGCTTTAGCATGCAGGGGGAGCTCTCTCCTATCACATAGCCCACATCCCTTCCTTGTCTTCAGGGAGCGATTTTTTCGCTGGAAGGAACTGCCTGAAAGCCGCTGTGCAAATGCATGCTTTTGGTGTTCCCTTTTTCAAAATCAGAAGTTGAAATCTGTCTTCTTTAAGCAAGAGCTGCAATAAAATAAGACTGCCTCCTTGTCTGTTGGAATTATTGATTGGCTATGGAAGGGGACCATCTAACTTCAACAAGAGATGCTGCTTAAGAAATTCTTTTTCCCTAATAAGTCGACATCCTACTTTTTCTTTAGAAACCTCATCTCTTTGGGGGGTGGGATTATTTTTGTTCAGTAGAATAATAGAAAATAGGGCTGGAATGGACAATGGGAGGTCACCTGTTTCAGTGTCTCGGAAGATACTGGAGTGTACCTTCTAAAAGCGGTGAGTCCATACTAGGGCATTCATTTTTAAGACTGTAAAAATATTCAACAAGGACACTATTCTTTAGGAAGCAGTTAGTTATCTAGCAACTGAAAACACTTAGTCTATAAAATCTAAGTTAGAATACTTTTTGATATTTAAAAAAAACAAAAAACGCTTCAGTGCATTTTATAAATACTATTCCAAGTAAAAATGATGCTGTATATCTTGTTTTCTGCTCCTAGCAGTCATTTCCCTTCTCATTCAGAGGAAGATCTTAACGGGTTTTGCACAGGTAGCCTGGAAAGTTGGTTGAGCAATAACAAAAGCTGCTCTAAATTTTTGAATTCTTTATCACAACTTCAACATGAAGAAACTCTAGGCTGGCACCAATTTTGCTGAGAGTATCTTTTCCATACAGATTTCCTCAGTGGAGAAGGGCAAGACTGAACACTGGTACTCCAAAAAACTGTAAAAAGCAGGAGCCAGCTCTCCTCTAGCTGCCCGCTTTGCACTAGACAAAATGAAGGTGGGTTCTTTTTAAGGTGTGCCTTGCCACTGTTTACACTGCCTTTCTCAGTCCACAGGGAATATATAATACAATAAATAGCAAAACCTTTGTAGTCCTATTCAGCAACACTGGCAACGCAGTGAAGCAGATACATCACCTATGCCAGATTCACCCGAAACAGGGTAAGATCTGAACCACCAACCGGCAAGTGGCCCTGCCATACTCACTACACATTAAATGTATAAAGCAGTAAGCAAGAAGGTGCTAAGGAGTTTCTTACTTTTGGATGCTCCATATCAGAAAGCCACTTCAAGATCTCACTGCTTTGCTAAATTATACAGTATGTACTTATTTCCAGCCCAGTTTTATTCAGTTTATACCCATTTCCTGATTTGCACTGTCCTTTAGTCTAGCCTTGTTTTCTGCCTAGTTCTTTACCAGTACAATATATTTACAAAAAGCAACTGTACTGCATTCCAGCCTTTGTTTTGCTAAACTGAGCAAGACATGTTCTTCCAAATGCTGTAGGTATAGACTCTTCCATCTGCCTGGTCGGTTTAATAGCACTTTTCAGCACCAGATCAGCTTACATTCATCTTTCTTGAGCAGGGGTGATGTAAATGATATACAGCATCATGCCTAGCACTTCACTGAATGTGTGATAAGGTTTTGGTTTTTTCACTGCACAAATCTTTCCCATTAGATTTCAGCTAGTGAGCTCTGCATTTCTGACAGCTACATGTTATTAGTCCATAAATAAATTATTTTGGACATTGCATTTAAGTTTCTTTTTTCTTTTTGTTTTTAACCTCACTCATCAATTTCATTCTTTCTTTGGGATATTTTAGTCCTGTAGTCTTCCAGCTCTGTATCATCTACAGGTTTTAGTAGCACACACCTAATTTTTTGTGCCACCTTAATTAATTAAAATTCTACTTGAGTTCCACATCCCAGTTATATCCTTCCCATTAGTTTTTTTTTTTCAATAACTGCCTATCTCCTCAGCAGCCACTTCCTTACCCACAATGTAATTCCTGTAGCGTTAGTGCTTAACCTTCTCCAGTGTAATTTGTACATTTCCAATTGTTAGAAATACCTGGTATGGAATTCTGTATTTCATGAGCCAGCTGGTTTTGACTTCCAGGATGAAGAATATCTGGTCAGACCAAAATGAGCCCAGGAAGATCTTTGATTTTTACCTCCATCTCATTTTTAGCTTTTATCCCACCTGCCGCCTTGCCCTTGCTCCTGTATTTACCATAATCCATGACACTTCAAACATTCATTTACTGTTGACACCCTACTTAAATTATCCAAATGACCTCTCTTCTTAGCAATCACGTTTTTTCTTAGTTCTCCTGTTACTTAATTGTTTTGCTATTTGTTCTTGTTCCTTTATGAGATCTAACTCAGCTCATATTTTGGCAATTCTCAGTTGATCCCTCTACTGCTTGACCTGAAAAACATGGCTTTCCCTTCAGATATTGAAATACCTATGAAAAGCTTCTATCGTTGCATTACAAAGAAAACCAAACGAAACCCAAAAACAACTATACATGCTCCAACTATAGTTCACAAAATCTTTAAACTCAGCCAAATCAAAATCAATTTTTGCTGGGACTCAGTTTAGCATCTCTTTTGCCCAAGGGCTATTTCCCTGCCAAGTTGCTGCTTTTGGTCCCACCCATTTCAACATTCTTCAGACTATTCAAAATTCAAGTATATATGAATCTAGTCTGCATTTATATAAATATACAAGGTAGAAGAAGAAACAATACCACTGATCAAATTCTAATACAACATGCTTTGAAGAACAAACAGTTCTTTCCTCCAGTTCTAGCCCTAAAATTCTAAGGACACTGTTTCAGGTAAGTGTGGAAAGGAAGGAAGTGCTACAGAGACATCTAGAGACATCTATCTTCCAGACAAGTAGTGGGGTTTCTGCTCTGGCTATAATTAACTTAGCCAATATTCTTAAAGAGCATTATGCAACCAAAGCATCAATTGTTATACCCAGAGTTGAGAAATCACTATAGTATACTTGCAGCATTCATGCGGCTTAGAGGTTTCCACAAGTAAAGTTGGGTTTTTTTAGAATAGTTATATAAACAGTAAATCCCCTTTGAACGGGAGAGATTTTATAAGCAGTTCTAGATAATGTTACTATCAACATCAGCAGTCCCTTCTCTTTGGGGAATTTGGATGTGATATGAAAGTTTTGTTCCATAAAATGAAAACCAAAAGGGCCCCTTATGACAGCAGTTACCACACCTCACTTAGGTAATCCTAAACTGTACTAAACACTGTCGTTTCTAGCTTCTGTACTACTAATTTTGCTCTTTAGCCCTGAGCATCCAAACAAGAATCTGTTCAGGGTCATTTTCCATGATATATGCTGCATTCTAATTCTTGATTCCTGCAACGTTTTAACTAAGCAATAGGCAGGTTTGTAGATCAGAACTGCAGTACAGGAAAACATGTTTGTACTAAAAGAAAGTGGTAGGAGGGTGAGCTTCTAGGCTGGGCAACAAAGAGGAAAAAAAAAAAAACCAAAAAACAAAAAGAGGGGTGAATACATCTGCAGGACAGGTCTAGTCCAGCATCTCTGTTCAGAGAGACTGTGTTGCCTATAAGGAGTTAGCAGCTCTTACAATTACATTGGCACACCACCTTGGAGAGGTGAGAAGTAACAGTCTGTAGTTAATTTGCCAACAACTGGTGTTTTAGAAGAAGCCTGGATTTTATTAAAGGCCTTGGCTCAGGACAGCAAACAAGACTGGTTCAAAGCCTGTCTTTAATATAAAGTATCAAGGTTTCTGACTGTCTGAAAGAAAGTCTCTTGAAAAGGACCGGGTTACTACAGACCATTGAAAAACCATGAGTAAGATTTCTCAATTAGGAATGTAATGCTAATTAGTCTTTTTGGGTCAGCCTGGGTGGGTTAGCTAATTAGCAAAAGTAATATAACCATGTGATTGGCCTGGAGTGTGGGTGAGGTTCCTGGAAGCACCAGGTGATAGCTGGTGAAAAAAAAAGGATGTGTGGGTGGTAAAATCAGGACAGCTGCAGTCAGTGACTAGAGAGGGGGAAATACATCTTCAACAGAAAATGCACAAAGGCTCTAAACTTTCAGAACAGTTGAGGTAAGGATTAGCAAGCTTCTGTAAGGTTTATTGAAAGCTTAATTTAGGATAAAATAATTTCTTTGTAAGATGGAGAGATATGCAGATTGCATAAGTACCGATGTTGTTGTGTTAAGTCAGTTAGGTGGTGTGTGTGATAAAACCCGAGACTGTTTCAGCGCAAGAACAAATGGCAGGTTTGCTTCAGCCTCAAGGCACGGAGGAGACAGAGGCCACGCAGATGTTGTTTTAACATTAAAGTAGATGTGAATTTAAACTGCCAGCCTGTGTTTTCACTTTCTAAACAAAAGACGAGTTTTGCTACATAGGCTTATACTTTTGTTTTAGTCGAAAAATAGCAACACTGACATCCTCCCCAGTCATCCTCTGCGGCTGCAGAGAACCGTACAGATTGGTTCACGGCCCTTCGTACAGCTAGGAAGTCTGTCACCTGGTCATCGTAGTCACGTTCCTTGTAAGATATTATGCATGTTTTCTAACAGAAGTCCCATGAGCCGTCCGGTCCTCGGGAAAGAAACCCTTGGCCGTCCTTTGCCCAAGTGCTTACAGTTCCCCTTTAAGGGCACACTCAGGCGTGGTGGCACTACCCCACCAGAGGAGAGGGCTGCTCTCTCTGAGGCAGAGCACCCAAATGGCCCGAAGGGCTGCAGAGGAAGGTGCCAGGTGCATCACAACACCGGTACTAGAAAATGAAAGGAGTTAGCTCCTCTAGGGCAACTTTTCAAGGTTTCCGCTCTGGGCTAATTTCCCCAGTATCCAAGGAGTTACTGATGTAAATGCGTACTGTTTCAGTGAGCTCCAACCCATTGTACTGGGCGGATACCACAAATACTTAACGTGACTGAAACATGCATGGGATAGAATGTCAACTTTTACATGTGGTTCAGAAAATTAGAGGAAGAAGAGAAACAACACAGAGAAGACTTTAACCCACACTAAAGCACTTTAAAATTTTCTGGTGGCTGTGTCTTTCCTTATGAAATTCTCTTCTTTCCTACATAACCCCATCCTTACAATGATGCTTGCTGAGAACTATGTAACTGGGTCAATTAACATAAGGATCAGATTTTGCTTCATTCATTTTGTATGTATCATTTTTACTCCTCATTTGGTCTTCTGAAGGTTGGTAATTCTGAGTAATTAGCATTTTGGACCTGTCCTATGTCCTTTTATTCATCTAGCTAAAGCAGACAAAGCAATTTGCAACAGCTGCATACGGCAGAGTGATGTTGTAACATTTAAAAAGCGTAACTTCTAGATTGCTGTGCAGGAATTCACATCCCTATGAGTAAGATTTATTTCTATAGTTCTAAGAGCAAATACAAATCTATCAGAAAAAAAACAGTAAGCTTTGGAAGAAACATGTTTAATTAATTTTACATTTACTGTTTAATACGTTCTGGGATTTTTCCCTCTTGACAGATGGCAGTTTAATTTCTGGATCTTTAAAAAAATCTCCCAAGCTATTATGTCCAATGATTTAACATATTTCACTTTTCAAAATATTAGAGATGGGCCTAAGACAAACTTTGGATTCAAATACTAATGTTCCCAGAGGGTGTTCTGCTCCAAGGTTTTGGTTCAGGCCCATCTTTTCCTCTCGACAAGTATACATTTGAAAAGGACACTGCCAAATAAATCTCCTGTTTTGAAAAGTTAAGTATTACATGTGTTTCTAATAACATGTCAGATGGAGTAGCATGAAGTAATTTCAATTATTTTTATTATTTGTCTGTGGTTTTTGCTTCCTTCTTTCATTTTGCTTAGCAAAACAGCTAACCTAGAGTAGTCCATCTCCCTTCCCATTTACAGTCAGTGAATCAAAGTGAAACTATCACTAGCAAAAAATCCTGCTGTGCTAGTGCTTCCAGGTACAAGTGAATGTAATTAAAAACAAACTATTTCTTAAATTATACAAAGGTATCTGGTGAAGTCCATTTTCTATTCAGTCTCTCCTAAAAAGGAGAGCAGAAGCAATGAGATACAGGAAAGTCGTTCAAGGTGCTAGGAACTGAAGGAGAAAGACCGTACACAAACAGAGGTGAGATTTGAGACGGCACTCCTTATATCATGATCACATGCTGCAGAGAAAAAAACATTTTTTTTCATAACTCAGCTTTGGATTAGTCCAGGATTCATACATCATGTCAGACAGCAATTAAATTAGAAAATGTTATCTGGAATAAATTAAAAGTATATGTTCAGCCCCAACCAATAAAGAGATTTCTAATGAAAATAAAGACAAATTAGTGGAAAATTGGAACGAAGCTACTCTAATTTTCTTTCTCTTCTGTTTTCAAATGTATTTTCCAGAGCGGATCACTAAAGGAGCCAGAGCCAAACAAAATCCCACCTCAGCGACCACCACCTCAAGGTTGTTTACAGTACATTCTCGACTGTAATGGCGTTGCAGTAGGACCAAAACAAGTCCAGGCTACTTAGATAACTGAGACTAAAATCAAGGGTTAAAGCAAAAATGAAAAAAGAAAAGAAACAAACATACAATCTTAAAAGCAAACGTACCAGTTTTGCTCAGTTTTTGCATTGTTTCAGTGCTGACCTGGACTGTGTTTTTTCTATGCAGTGTCAACTATACCGTCTGGTTGTTTACTTGTTCATGTCTGTGCGTGTAATGCTTACCTACCTTTCTCTGTAAAATTCGTGATTTCAGGGCTATTGTCAACAGT
The DNA here is from genome assembly GCA_035590195.1 of Aviceda cuculoides. Lineage (NCBI taxonomy): Eukaryota > Metazoa > Chordata > Aves > Accipitriformes > Accipitridae > Aviceda > Aviceda cuculoides. The sequence continues at coordinate 2,480,488 of JAVJGG010000037.1, read as the reverse complement.
GTACAAAGAATGTGCCTCTTTAGAGCCCAGTGCAACTGTACATTATGGATGGTTAGACAGTATTTTTGAGTATTATATATCGTTAAGTAAAATACCACCAAGGTTCAAATCTAAATACTTTTGCTTACTCAATGAGTGTGTGCACACTGTATTCATAGCCTTTATTTTTTTGCGCGTGTGCATGATTAATAGGTAGGTGATCCAGATATATTTTTAAAAGTCTAGATTAAAATTTGCTAGTGAGGCATTTGATTTATAATTTTATAAAGTTTGTTAACATTTGAGTTTTACTTATACGCAAGTGGAAGTCTAATATTTCAGTGATTCCATAAGATACAGTTCTTCCCAAGGAATATTTAAAATATCTTCTATTTTACATACTGGTATTCATATTTTTAGTAATTCTGCATTAAATTATTAGCTACAAAGCTATGTAAATGGGCCACCTATGTGCAATATCTCAGTGAAAGTGTATTTAATGTATCCTATTTCAATTAAGTAGTACCTTTTGTTGTCATTCTGAATTAGTAATCTATGGAGATTTTTAATGAAAACTAATGCAAGTACTTTCAAAAATCTTACACTTACCGAAGAGTTAAATCCCAGGTTATTTGGTGAGAAGTACCTCAAGGACTGTTAAACTTCCTGTAAGAGCTCATTTTTTTTCAAATACTGAGATGTTAGGAGATCGTAGACCAAGGTACCTTTAACCAGCTAGGGATCTTGCCCTTTGATTAGAATGCAAGACAAAAATGTCAGCAGTTTTCTTTACCAACTCAGGTCTACTATTTTAAACTGAGAAATATCCAGATAGCTATAAAGAACATTCAGTCCCAGCGTTATCCACATAAATAGGGTTTATAATAACTGCTTGAAATCAAACATGCAAAAAGAATTGAGATGCCTGACAACTGCTAGATTTTTTGTAGGTAAATTATTTGTGATTTTTGCGTAACCAATTTATAACGTAATATTACGAGAAATACACAGGGAGGCACTTAATCTGTTGTGAGAAATCTAGCCTAGAATCACAAGCTACACACTGCTAGCTTACCATAAAGCTTAGTTGCAAGTGAGCCACAAAACTATAATTTTAATCTTGAATATGTACAAAGATGAGTAGTGGCCATTAGTTTAGTGCAAACAGTTTTGTTTAAAGGGAAAACAACCTTATGTTCTACTTCTGTTTTCCCTACAAACACTGGAAAAAATTATCAGTGAGAATCATCATTCTTAGTGTTTCTTTTATTTGTACAAGCTGGCTGGTAAGATGAGAATTAAGGTATGCATTATTAGCTATTTAAATGTTTGTGGTAAGTGCTACTGTTTACTACCTATCAGTAAATTACATGAATATTTTGCTTTAGTGATCAGCATTTGTCTGGGTCAGTGATCATTCCAATGATGGCATTGGCTATTTTGTTCTATATTAAGAAAATTCCACTTAGAATCAGGTTCACAAATCCTTACCTCCAGACACCCTCAAAGTGAATAAACCATACTGCCCTGGGGTGAAGAAATGAATCTGATGATTGATTTTATTTAAAGCAGTTGGTATTTTTGCATGTAGTAGTGCAAGTATTCACAAGTGCTTTTCACACGACATTTGTGAGTTGTGTGTGCAAAGAAGAGATGGGTGTTTCAGATAGGATTTCAGCTTGTTGACTGTAAAGGATTTACAAGGGCACACACTATTGCTACATACCACAGACAAGAAGCAAGCCAAAATGTCTCTCTGCATGTAAGCATGCTTAGGTGCAATATTGTGGGTAACAGGGAACAGATGTTTTACAGTGTAGGCTTAATGTTCAGTTTTGTTGAGTTATTTTTGGTAAAAGTTTCTTTCATGATTGTTGCCTTTTGTACAACCCAGCTGCAAGAAAGTGAGCAAATGCTGGAAGTGTGACAGCAGTATATCTTTTATGTGAAATATCTTGTACAGCTTAATGTGCAATAAAAGAAAGTTATATCTGTCTTCAGTGTAAAGTTTCTGGCATTCAAGCCTGTATGTACAAGTGGGGAAAAGAAACCTTTCTGTTTTTCAATATTGAGTGAAAGGAGACTAATAAGAAAATGATCCTTATTAAGATGTTGCAAGACCATGTTATCACCTTCAAATATTTCCTACAAAAGTGGTTCAAATTAATAAACAATGAAGGCACATTCCTTAACATACAGTACGTGCTATTTATCTTTCTACACCACAACACACTGCTACAACTGTATTAAAACTTACTGAAGCATTAGTACATGCTGTTCTCAGACACTTACACTGGAATTCATATAGTAACTGGAAAGCTAACTATAATAGCAATTAAAAACAAAAAAAATCATGTATTGCAGCAGTACTTCCAGATATGAAGGTTTTCTTTTAGAGACCTGAATAGATTAAGTCTTTTACTTGCACTAAATATCTGTGTAAGACTAAAAATGCCCAAATGTTCAGAACATCTAGATAGTTCTCTTCTATAATATTTACTGTTCAGCAAAGCTCTTACCCTGACTGAAAGATACAAACAAATACCTCAGAATTTCATCTTGTGCTTTCTTCCCCTTAACTCAGACGTCCTGTGTGCCTCGTCACGTGCAAGAATAAAGATTCAGTTATAACAGCTATCAGCCCAGAAAACCACATTCAGACTTCTCATATGAGATAACAGCAGCATGCCCACTGATATCTGACACAGCACTATTTCAGTCAGAAAGCAGGAAAAAAACCTGTCTATGATGATATAGCATCTTTCAGCCATGGATTTCACAACCTAACTCTCTACTACGCATTGTAGTTTCACACTTGATACAGTATTTTGCCAGCGTACTTCCTTCTCAGTAAAAGATCTTCTTGGTAAAGAATTAGTAATGACTTTATGTGTTTCTTGTAATGTTCTTGATATATTTCACTAAGGGGTTAAATAAGTTATCAAAAGACTTTAAATTAGCTGGAAAATTTCAGTATAAAGTTGTTTTACTGCTGTAAGAGTGAATCTAAGAGGAATATTACAGAAATAATTTTAAAACTTTGGAGGAACAAAACTGCAATAACTACACAGAAAATAGTAGCTGTATTGCTGAAGTAGATATTGCTGGTATATTCAATTATCTTGCAGCCTCTCCTTGAGCTGGGCCAAAATTATACTGAGTGTAACTCCATTGATTTGATCTGAAGTCAGTACTACTACTGCTGGGGTAAATTTGGTACTTAGCCATTTTAAGGGTGAATCATAGGGGCTCCAAGCAAGTTATTAATGTGCCAGCTGTGATTAGTAGTATTGACTACATGAAACTGCAATCCATATTAATAGAATTTTGCCTCAAAAGTAGAATTAATCACATTCAAGGATTATTTTAAAGTGTTGGATATGAAATCTAATAAGAATTCTTTGATACTATAACGTTATGAAGTTTTTCTTGTACTGAACCTAGGGGGCCCAGTGCAACCCCAAGGAATGCAATCACAAAGCCAGGAGCCATTGCAGCCACAGCGCATGTACCCCCCTGGGCAGTCAGCAAAGCCCTCAACTTCCCAGCCACAGCGTCCACCTGGACCTACAACTCAGCAACCACGTCCCCAGGCTCAAGGTCCTTCCAGCACCAGATTATCAAAGGAAGCAGAGCCACAGCCACCGCCTGCAGCTCCACAGCCAGCTCCACAGCCTGCTCCACAGCCTGCTCCACAACAGAAGCCTCAGTCTCATCCGCAACTTAAGTAAGATTTGCTTTATCCCGTTTCTTTTCTCCTCATAACACAGATTTGTTGTCATAACTGTAATTTGGGAGTTGGTCTAATATTCAGAAAAAAATGCGTATGTTCCCAAGTCTAAAATGAGCTGAAAACATTTCAAAAAGCAAGATTAGCAAGACAGTATCATTAGTTATATCCTAAGCGCTACACAAAATTTCACTTATTAGTTGTGTAATTTCTGCCCCAGCTAGGCCTGAAAACTCATCATCTTTCTCGTATTTGTTTTCTCCTTTTTATGTCACTGACTCATGATCTGGGTGTGCTGTAAGCCTGCACAGAAAAGAGGAAGTCTTATCTATTTAAACTTTTAACCTTGCAGTCACTCAGACAACAGATTCCAGTTGCAAAAGGCCTATATCTCAGAAACCATCCCAATGAACACGCTAGACAGTGACTGCCAAACTGTGTTTCTTTCACGGTTGCACTCCATTCATGGTTATACGTTGCTACTGACTGTACAGCACAAGCGATTGACACAAGCCCTTCCAGGGAAGATGGCAGGACCTGCGCAGAAAACTGCCTGTAGTTATCTCGCTGCTGGAAGATTCAGCATGCTATTGTTGCTATATCTAGCCAGCTGTGTGCTACAGAAAAGAATATGGAAAGGATCTGTAGCTATATCCCCTCTCACAGCTTAAACCCAGTGAACAAAAAACATGGGGAGGGTATTAGCAATGATCTGCTGTTTTTTCAACATAGTGATCCTGACACACACTATTGCCGGTAGAGTCACAGACACATTCTACTTGTTTTGGTAAGTACAAAGACTGGTATGTAGTCTTTGTTGCATCCAAGTAACACAGATCCCCTTTTTTCACCCACTCATATGCTAATACTAGTGTGAACCAATTCTGAGTCCTCACCTGAGCACAGTTCAGTGGAAAAGATGTGTTAGGTGGCAATATGCAAAGATGACAATATTTTCCTTGCCTTCCTAGGATAGTGTATTCCTTTATTCTGTTTTATAAACATAAAACTCAGAGTAATTCATCCGTTATTTAAGTATGCGTAGAGAGTAGGGAGGTCGATTTTCTTAAGCAAGATGGAAACCACTTTATAGTTTGAAACTTAAGTTGTGAACTTCTGACATTTAAGAAAAACAGTTAAGAACAGGTACAGAAGAACTGTACCACATACTGTTTCCCAGATTTCTCCCTTTCCTTTAGCTCCTTGTTCAAATCTAGATTCATTTTTCTCTTCCACAAATGGAAGAGAATAGTCTCTATTTAAAATAAAATAAAAAAGGAGAAATTAAAGTTTTTAAGATCCAAGCCATAATAGGAGTAGTGTTTCTAACTTTCAAGAAGCAGTTTTAGGTCCACACCAAGACTCAGATCTCCTGCCTGTAGGATTAACTCTATCTATTTGCATGTGTATGCTTTGTATTCACCCACATGCTGTTGCCTAACCTGTATGTACATGTTATTAATCTGTGAATAAATATTTAATTAGGCTACTTATTGTGTTACTAATCAAGTCAAGTGCTGCTTCCCACCCTCCCTCTTTCAGTGAGTACAAACAAACATTTATCAGTCTATTCTCATTAGCACAACTATAATTTATGAAAAACCTTAAACGCCTGTAGCACTGTTTGCTGTACGTTATTAGTTTAGAGGCAGAGAAGTTTCAAACCATGAAGAGTATAAGACAATCTGAATAAGAAAAGCATTTCAGTTTTACTATAGCCAAAATTGAAATCCTAGTATTGTACTGAGATAAAAATTAAATCAGTTACCTAGTTTTACTAAGGCACGGATGTCTTTGTAAAAAGATTATAACTCATTAATGTTTTCTATTTAAATTCAAGCCTACATTTTAAATATTATTTCATCTGACAAGTCATGAGTTAAAGATTTAAACCTCAGATATTTTCCTTCTTGTATGTTATTTTACTGATGCTTACAGAAACTTACGCTGTAGTTAGATGACAGCACTAAAAACAGAATAACGTTGCTAGACATAACTGCTTATAGACAAGAAAAATTGTATCTGATTTAGGGAAATGTTTTAAAGATATAAAGTGTCATTAAGGCTCCATTAAGGATCAAATCCTAAATATATGTATATAGGGAGAGAGAGCACATTACAACTTTAGGATTCATTCTTCAAACTCTTGCCAGTATATCTAATTTTTCTTTGTGCATAACAGTTTGCAGTCTTGAACACGATTATTAATCATCCTGTGTTGGGTGGTGATTTGGATTTAGCATGCAGGCCCACTTTTTCCTCAAGTTCTAATTTACATCATCCAGTTTACTGGAATACTATGTTTCAGATCTGTAAAAAAAGCAGTGTGTTCTCTAAAGAAAAGATTATCCCACTTCTCAAATCAAAGTTCAGAAAGAATGAGCTGTGTTGCAGCAGCTCTGTATGCTACATCTAACTAAATTGCTTGTGTTGAACGTCCATTTGTTCACATGTAAACTGTCTACATCTCATGGCCATTTTTCCTTTTCTTGTAATTTATAAAAGTTATATGTGGATGGAAACTGGTAGACAATATGAACATACAAAACATGTTGCATTTTTGTCTTGCAGCAAGTCGCAGTCTTTGACAAATGCCTTCAGTTTCACAGAATCATCCTTCTTCCGATCATCTGTGAATGAAGATGAAGCAAAAGCTGAAACTATTCGAAACTTGAGGAAATCCTTTGCTAGTCTCTTTTCTGATTAGCCAGCTTCATCTAAATGCACCTAGCATACAGTCTGAAAACTACGTGAATGTTACATAGGTTTTGTTTGCCCTGTGACAGTACCCTTCTCTACTGTGCTAACTGTTGTATTAAGCAATATGCTAAACTTAAAAAAAAAAAAAAAAAAAAAAGGAGGACTTTGATGAGATACCATTCAGGAACATGTATAAAAATCTATAAAGAAGGAAGGGTTCTATTACTAACACAGAATGCCAAATTCTAAGGTCCTTATCCGTTGTAATATTGTGGCCTTACTGTGACTGAACTATATAATCCTATCTGAGACTCCTTTGTAGAATTGTGTTAATAAAGCATTGAGTAATGGGTTTCTCCTTGCTTTACCCATTTCCAGTGCATTGCAATGCATGTGTATTTTGTGTGTAAATGTTTTGTACTGCAAAAGTATAGTCTTGACTTGTTCTTGCCTCCCAAATTTAGGAGGCAATTCACACTGACATTCTTGTAAAGCCACATAAATAATGTGAGAAATTGAAGCAGTTTCTTCCTCCTTATACAATCTTTCCATCAGCTGGTTGTAGACTTCTGATGTATTGCTGTTATCAGTACACTAACTTAATGTCATAAATAGAGTGTATATGTACTACTGTATCTCCATATGTCTATTTAAATTTATTTCCAAATTGTAACCATAACTGGGTTTAGTTGCAAAGAATATGCATGATGTTACCCTTATTTTTGTGAACACCTTCTAATAAATGTAAAGTCCCATGCCTGATTTAAAAAAATGTCTTCTACAAAGCTTGTTTCAACATCAATATATGTTGTCTATTTTGACTGATATAAAAAAGGTAGCTTTATGGTTATAAAATATTTGGACACAAACCACAACTGTAAGAAAATAAACTATCACAAATAATTCCCTTTTTGAACCAGCATCATAAAAAATTATAAATTCTAGGAATCACATTTACATTTTCTAATAAGTTATGTATTTTAAAAATATTTCTCTAACTTGCAAAAATAGAATTGATCGGGGAATTCCAAGTAATAGCAGCATTTTTTTTTAAATTGTCTAAATCACGCTGAAGTTCATTAGTAATCTCTAGACTATCCATTTCCAAATGATTATCACGTCATTCTGCCTATCTTGAATTACATGCAGCAGTAGTCCTTGCCAGGAAACAATGCTAACAGGGGAAACAAAAAAAAGTAAGTGTAATATTAGCATGTCTAAGGAAGAAAACGAGCAACACAATGTTAACTTGAAAAACCTATAGGATTTGTAAGGGTTTGTAGGGACACATCTATTTTACCTCTTGTAGATCTGATAGATATGAAGTCTAGGTAAATCACAATCACCATTTGATGACATAAGTCCTTTCAGCTGTTTTGGATTCCTTTGCGTGAAGAACCTGGCTTGGGCCAGGAGGTTGGCAATGAAGTATGGAAACTTTATAGTCTCCAGTGATGTCAGAATTTAGTTCATACATTAACATCTGATAGCTCTCTGTTTGTCAACACAGTCTAAGTCGATGATCTTAGCATACGTATTTCCTGAAAAGCAGGCATGTCCACGTCACTCACGGGCAACACGAATGACACCCTTCTTGGACCGACAATGAGGACTGACTCAGTATCATAGTTGAACAATCAGGCCTAGAACAATGCTTTCCTCCAGGTTAAGACTAAAATGAATTTATGAGTAAGTTTGCACTGCAACATTACAAATGTTAAATACGTAGCATTGCCCGCTACAAGGTGGAATCTCGGTCCCTCTGTTTGGCATATCACCCTCGTCTTTCTGGAACAGCCCTCACAGAAACCCTCTTACTGAATTAATGACAACTCTCTTTTCTTTCAGGAGGAATGTGCTGTGGACAGAAGGCCGTAGTTCAGACAATGAATTCTGTGGCAAAACAGAATGCTTTAGCTGCTAATAGTTTTCATTAGTTCATAAATATCAGCTATACGTAGATTTTTTTAAGTTTTGTCCCCCTCCTGCCCCCCACTGGATTGAAACACCCTTTGCTGGGCTGCAATAACAACCCTGAGCAGTTATAGAGCCTTTCAAGTCTGAGAAGCACTTTACTTTTAGATTAGAAAGATTAATCAAAGTTGCTAACGCAAATTAATTACCGCTACAGAGAAAGCATAGTAATTATGCATAGTTTGGCATGGTTCATGATTAGTACATGCCTAGTTTCAGCAATACTTAGTACAATGTGAATTACAGGTAGTTCATTAGTCCAGGCACCAGATTTCGACTTGAGGCAAAGTTTCTCGCTCATATAAAATTCCCTCCCACCTCTTCCTGGGAGAAAACGGGTTTCACTACAGTCTTTGTTTTACCATCTGCAACCAAAAAAAAAGAAAGAAAAGAAAAAAGAGAGCAAGATGATGCAATCAAATCTGCATGGTGTATCCTCCCACACAATGTACATAACACATTGCCTCTCCACAATGCCAAAACTTCTTTATACCTCCAAGCGTGCTAAAGCGTGTCACATGCAAGCTGATGCATGCTTATGTTCCTTATGCAGTGTTTCATGGTTAAGACGTTTTTAAGCAATCTATAACACATCTCCAAAATACTAATCAGAAAAAATCAGTTTTTATAAAAAGTCTATTCAAACATTTATTGTTCATTTTGTCCTATGTCATTAAACAGATTGTGCTTTGAATTCATGTGCAGGCTCTGAATACCCCTTATCCAATGTAATGCTATCTCGGGTTGCATAAATGGTAACACAGAAATAATCAGAGTCTGTGATTGTTCATCTTTATGAACATTAGGCTAGGAACATAAGGTCTGCACTTCATTTGCACCTTTTCCATGCAGATGCAGCTTATGATGCCACAGGTTTCTATGCACAGCACTCCATCTTTTTTTCATCATTCACTTATAAATCAGGATAATATGAAATCTACAAAAGCTACCAATCAAGTTTAGTCTTAAGATTGAGATGGAGCCATTTTCTGACCATTAGGCCTGAAGCCAATTCAAAACACTGAAGCAGATTTCAAGAGATTATAATTATGGACAAAGTGACTAATCTAGCTTTGAAACAACCACTAACTCTCTGGTAAAAATTAGTCAAAATAGTACTAAGGTACTCTGTAAATATTGCGTGTACTCTGTATACTTCCTACTCCACAAGAACAAAGTCACTTCTCTGAGCCAATGTTGTCTCAATGAACTTATCACATACAATAAAGCACCTATTCACAAAATTGAAAAAGTCAGTGCAAATTGTCTGTGCGTTGACATGGCTGTTGTCAGTATTTGGTTGAATACTGCAGATAAATTTCCTAGCAAGTTGTCCATCAACGGCAGCTTCCAGTGAGGTCGGGTAGGAAGCAGGTGGCTGCGTAAGTCCAACGTAGCTACCTCGTGCCCTTTTAGGTCTGGTGTCACAACGCCTGTCTTGGTAAGCAGGATGGCCACACAGGGGCTGGCCGGTATGGTACAGGATCTGGGGGAGACCGGGGCTACACTAAACCGGCAGGATAGACAAAGGTGATATAAAATGGCACTGGTTGCCAGTGTTTGGGACTAAGTTTCCTTTTATGTCTGGACACTCGGCTATCTTATCCTTTGTAACCATTCCGGCATGGAGTAAGAGGCAACTTAATTGAGCTCTGCCTTTCTTGTTCCCCTGGCAAAATAAAGCTGTTTAGCAAGACAGCGCTGCAAAGAAAGAAGCATTTGCAAATTTTGATCACTAGTAGAGTTTCTTTTTCCATAGCAAAAATAACTAGAAGTGATTATTGCCTCAGAGTAATCTAAGAAATATGATCTAAACTGTCACATATGCCAGCGCAAATGAGTTTAAGTTCTGAATGACAATACATGTCTCCAACATGGAAATGCTTTTTATTAGATATACATTCCTAAACAAGCAATTTTTTTCTTTTTTTTAAAGATGTTTTTAAAATCTCGTATCAAAAGTTTCAAAATAGGTACCTAAAATTAGTAATTAGTTTTCCAAATGCATATTCAGTCATGTAAATAAGCAGCCAAATTTGTAAAATCCTGTTTTCCTCATTTCCTCCAATTCCTCCAATTTTCTAAGGAAGAATATTCCACCTCAAGATGATAGTTCACATTAAGTTTCATGAAACATTGGTTTGCCCATCTGTAGTTAGATTCTTGCAGCTCAAAAAATAATTCAAGAAAGAATGCAAATAAAATTTAACTTTTTTAAAAAGAGAAGGAATTCAAATAATATCTAGAGTATCAAGTGAGTTCTTTAAATTTCAAATAAGCCAAGAACAACAACAGAAAGACTATCCCCCTTTTTCACTTTAAGATAGCCCAGGAGTAAAAGAGACATGTTTGGGTTTTTTTCCCCTAGACTATGTTACAAAGAATTAGAAAGAGAATCAACTTTAAAAAAAAAAAAAAGGCACATTTTGTATTTTTACTGGGACTGGAGTTTTGACTTTAATTAGTAGTGGCATTGCTCCACTGGGTGGATGTGGTGTTTAAAAACTGATCCACTTCACATTACTTGACATTTAAGTTTCCCAGTACAGGATACGTATTATGGAGGAGAAGGTACTTGGCTTTATGGCTAAAACTTTGCTCAATAGAAGTGACAGATGGTAATAGAAACTGGATAAAATGTAAGATAACCTGACAAGACCAAGAATGGATTAATTGGGACCTTAACTCTATACACATGGGTTTTGTTAGTATTTATCTCTCCTCCTAACCATTTCTACTTTATTCACATGTGCCTGTTTTTCTGACCAATCCCAATCAGCCAAATTCTACTTCAAGGATTTATAAGCTCTGAGGAGTAGCTGAATTTCTGTTTAAAGGCAAGATTTTGAATTGTTATTATTGTGTTACACTGACCTATGTTTCCTGGCACCATGAAGATAGCTAGAGTAAGTAGTAAAAAAAGAAAGCTGACTGTTCATGTTCTTCTCTTGCTTTCTTAACTAAAAATGAACTTTTGGCAAAAGATTACGTAGATTTTAAAAGTACCTAGACAAGCAATACAAAAGAACTTTTGTCTATCCAGATGAGAAATTAAGAGAAAGTAGTAGTGCATATGGGCTGGTACCATTTTTTAATTTGGGAGCTACTTCTCTAAAGTCTGTTACAAATGTGTGAGTGACAAGCACTTCTAAGACGTGATCTAGTATAGGGACTTAAAATTATACAGCTATATCTGCTCCATCAGTTACAGAATTACTGCAGTACTGAAGAAACAGTAGACAGTACTTTAGATGCATGAAACTACAATTAACAAGAGCTGTGCTTCATTAACATGCCATGTGCCCTTTGGAGGCTGCAGCAAAACCTAAAGTGTGGTTTTGATTTTATTGTAACTCAGAACAGTGAAGATGATCGCTAAAACAATTAACATGGCCCATAGATGTTAGATTTTTAGTAGTTCTGCTGTTAAGGAAAAACAGGATAAGCTGATGCTTCTTTTCCCCTACCCCTCAGGTATTTCACATAAAATTCTGCCATTTAAGTCTCCTGAAATGTTGTTTGTGGGAACTGGAGCTATTGGGCAAAAATTTTTCAGTTAATCAGAAAAAGATGTCAATGTGAGAGAAGAATATATTTCATTCCCGCCCACTGTAATAAAATGTGAGCATATCAGTTTGTCGTAATATGCCTCTTCCCCTAAAGTTAGGAGGAGTTTTAACATAGAAAGAAGAGGGGGCAAAGCATCCTTTTACTAAGTGCAGAATGCTATAAGCTAACACCTCACTTGCCAAATGTGCTCTAACTGGAGATCTACTGTACAGATCTCTCCAACTGATGATTATGTAAATCTTCCAGATGGGCCCTTTAAACAGTAGATTACTATCCTGACTATATCTATCATCACTGAATACTTCATAGTTTTGGCTGGTTCAAGCCAAACTCCTGTAGTTTCTGCTTTTTGCACATTTTTCTTTCTTTGCAAGCTGCGTTAACAATAGTATTGTGAGCATGGATATATCTTTAGGCATGTTTTCCCCACGTACACTTTTTTCTTCAGTCATGCATAGCCTGTGACCACATACTCCACTGGCCTCATGCAGTAAGAAACACGGTGTGCTGCTAAAGAGACTGCCACTAGAATTTAGTGCGCAAACAAATTCTGCTGCCGAGGTGCCGTATCAGTTTGCAGTCTATGTATGACTTGTTTCGCATAATAGGTCCACCAAACAGCTGTAAATGCCAAATATTCTAGTTTAAGAAAAAGGAAATACTCCTTTCCTCTCCTCTTCTCATGGGGAAATGGAAATGAGTCACTCCCTATCCACTAGCTGAACCAGGCCTAATTACTACACAGAAATGATAGTAAATCACAGCTGTGCTGAGCTGCATCAGTTAACTGTCTTGGTGACAATTTAAGTATATTAGTTAGCATTAAGTGCTGTATGCATCATCTTGAGACTCCTAGGAAGCTGGGTAATGTTTCCTTATAGGAGAGATTCTACCTCTGATATTGTTACTACACAATCCCAACAAAACATTCATCTTTTAACCATCTTGAAAATGGGTGTTGCTAGCTGCATCCACTGCTATTTACTGTGAAAATATCTTTTCCTCATTGCTTGATGGAATTGTAACAAATTTGGGTCTATGGAGGAGACCTGTAATTTAAAGGCCTCTGCCCCACCTGTTATGGGAATGTCTCTGAACTAGGATCAAGGAAGCATTCTTTTTCTTATTTAGATGTTTTTTGTCTGTTTGCAAGTCATGACTTAATCTGTTAAAAAAGTGAAATGGTTGTTTTAAAAGTACAATGTCTCAGTCTCTTCTCCCCTTAAACCCAAGTTCACTTACAGGTGAACACCACACTATAATATATATTCGTTTACTCAGCTTTGTTCTACAGTACATTTTTGAAGACATTAGCATTTTTCACACCTTTTTTTTTACTAGAAAGGGAAAGCATGTGCATTGACTCTGGGCCATAGAGAGCTGATGTAATTTCATGGCAAGAAAACTCCTGCTGCCCTTAAGAATGTTAGTACAAGTTCTGAACTGACTTACCCTCCTCTGGAATAATTACGCATTCCACTCTGGCACATTTTATCATGCAATTCTCCTGCTTTGTAGATTACATGTCTTGAGGAGGTACAAAAGGGAAGAGCAAAGACTGTTTTATTTCTATACATGCATCTAACAAAATTATATATACACACACACCTCAAATAGTACTTTTAAATGTAAAATTATGTGAGAATTTACAGACTTATTTAATATGTACATTAAATACGGGTATCCTTTCATGCATCAAGGAGATGCAAGCATCTCTTGGGAGGAACACAGCAAGTATGGGGAAAATATATTGTTAAATTATAATTGAACAAGCTGGAACTTGTTCAGGTTAAACAGCCCACCCTCAAACTGCAAAAAGCCAAATTACGCCCTCAGCAACTTCTGAAAAGCAAACTGCCTTCAGTGGATTTCTGCAAATTTAACTGTCTAGAGTGTACAGCCACATCAGAATCAGTCTCCCTGATCTCAGAGATTAAGCAGTCCCCAGCCTAGTAAGTATTTGGATAAGAGACCACTTGGCATTCCACGTAGCATTAGACATTAGCACAGGATGCATTCATAGTTGAGAGCTTGGATGTGAGCGGTGTTCACAACATCAGACTTACAGATACAATACATGTACCTTCCAAAGAGGTATTAAGATGAGTTTATTAGCTTACCTCTCTCTGACTACAGCAAAAGCCTAAAATAGGTTTTAAAAAAAACCCCAAAACAAACAAAAGCCTCCCCCCCCACCCCCAAACTGGAGGCTTATCTTCAGGGGCCTGAGTTCTCTTTACACATAGCAGATAATAAAAACTGAATGAATGAAAAGACTGAATTCAATAATCTGTTCTGAAAAATGAGGAATAAAATATAATTATGTACAAGAAAGACTACAGCCCAGGTCACTTTTTAGACTGAAAGCATAAAAAATGTGTGTTACTAGAGTCAGCAGAAGCATGCTGGGAAATGGAGCTGCTGGATAAAGTTACACTTGTTCTTCAGGACAAAGCCAGGAAGAGGAATTTTACTATCCTTACAGTAACTCTTTCAGATATGTTTTAGTACATCTTCTTGGGTGTAGGTATTTTAAATCAACATTTCTTTTTGACCTTCAGTAGGTCATGCATAAAACTTAGGAGGGGCACAAGTACACTGACCAGCTATGAACTCTACGTAGTGACCTAGTGTTTCATTCTGAACACCCCCGAAACATTAATTCAGCTATTTAAAATCTCTGCCCTGTTCTACAAAACATATGGCATTCCATACTAAAAATTTCTTTAGACTGGTCAGTTATACCGAGTTGCAAAGTCTCTGTATTTCTCTGGGATATGGGAGGGTGGGGGATGTGTGGTGTGCAGGGAAAATCCATGACTACAAAGGTTACAAAAAGACCCACCATTGTTTTCAATGCTCATCTAATTCTGAACTTCAGAAAAACTAATAAGTCAGACTAGTAGCAGAGTGGATAACTAGGACTCCTGTACCTATCTGTGTATCTGAACTGCTGTGTTTAAAACTTACAGTCCTTCCTACTCTCTAAACACAAGTCTTTATTTTTAGTTGCTTGCTTCCTGTTCAAACCAAAAGTCAAATTTTCTATGAATGGGTCAGATTGCGGGGGGGGAAGAAATATATAGGGGCAGCACACAGACCATATACACAAAATGCAAATCTTAATTTTTATGCTTATTCTCCCTACTAACACACTGAAGCCCTCATTATGATAAACATTTTTTTTAACATTTTTTAAAGAAAAGCCTAATTTCCATTAAATTGAAAAATACTGTGTTAAGTTGCTAAATAGTACTGATGTTTTTTGTGCTCCCTCACACATATGGCTAGCTGAGAATGCATAGCAAGTTCAAGCTTGAAATGAATTTTTTTAAGCAACCAGTATATAACACTAAACATGATTTAATAATGGAAAGACTGGCACAACCTTAAAGGAATATCATCAAGTAGGCAAGGTATGCTTGTGACTTATTATAAAACAGTTAAATCAAGTCGGAAGCATAATCCAGATTCTTTACATAATTATGGCAGAAGGGTGTGGAAGAAGGAATATCAATTATTTTTTTAAACTGGAGAGCTTCTAACAGTAAAACAAGCAATACATTGATCTCTTATTTCTCTCAACTCTCTTGAAAATGCCTGTAATTTTTCATATATATTGATGTTATAGCCAGCCACTTTAACATTTCGGTAACATTGGGCTTATTCCTGTGATGCAGAAGTTAGTAAAATTTTTATTACAATTCTTACCAGGTCAAACTTAACATTCTTAGGACAGTACCAACTCTCCTTAATCAAGCTGATCACAGAAAGTAAATGAAGTAGCATTGCTGGTCCTCATTCCATTGGTAACAAAACATTAACAACTTAGTCACATACAGGAATTGCTCAGTTGTAATGATACAATCTTATATTATGTATGACATTAGAGAAGTGACTGAAAATGGAGAATTTGTTGTTTTACAGTGCTTGTATTTACATTCAGTCAAAGCTCAAATAACTTCTGCTACAATTAAAAAAGGATTGTTGCGGCAAACAGAACAAAATTAAGACTTTTAACTAGTGTTAAGAATTAAATACACATCAAAACATTAGAATTGTGTTCTATATTTTAAAAGTACTTTTGCTCTGGATTTCTGTGCATAAGCCACCTTGCAATTCCATGGCAAAAGTCTGAAATTTCCTTAGATATCTGCCCCTTGCAGCCTCTCAAATTTTAAACCTTTATTCTTCGAGACTGGGACTAGAAAACAAAAAAGTGGTTTGTACATACTGGGTTAGGTCTGAGGAATCAACAGTCCTTCAGCAAAGCTATTGAAATAAGAGGTGTGTCTGTGATTACCAAAGAGATCTTCCGGTGATAAAAGAAGAATTGCATCAGCTTTTGGCTCAGAGTGTCAGAGTGACTCAGCAGTTCAGAAGAATGTGTTTCCATTTTCTTTCCGGTTGGAAGATGGTGAACCTTCACTAATACTTTCTCTTAAAATGCCATGAAACAGGCGAAATGGGGATGTTAGATTTCTCAGAAATAGCTGGACAGTCTTTATTCAGAGTAGTACAAGAGCCATACAAAGTCCACTGATACCATCGTAGCACATGCTTTCTTTGCAGTAGGAGCAGGAAATTTGTTTAAACAGCTCAGCAGCTGTTCCCTAGTGAGTTACCAGCTCATTTCTGCAAGTTAGTACAACACATAGCACAGGAAATTCTAATTCGGAATTAAAATTTAATTGAGAGCGCAAACATTCCTGGTAACTCTGATGATTAATTAGTACTTTTTTCCTATGA
Organism: Aviceda cuculoides; assembly: GCA_035590195.1. Classification (NCBI taxonomy): domain Eukaryota; kingdom Metazoa; phylum Chordata; class Aves; order Accipitriformes; family Accipitridae; genus Aviceda; species Aviceda cuculoides. The sequence continues at coordinate 2,463,786 of JAVJGG010000037.1, read as the reverse complement.
TTTTGGCCCTCTCAAATCAGAATTTTGTCCATTCTGTAGAAGTTCAAAGAGAAAAATAGAATATCTCAGAAAATTCTCATTAATCAGTAGTCTATATTTTGGGTACTACACCAAAGTACCATGATTATCAAAATTAACTATGTAAAATATCTTTTTATTATCCTCTCGTATTGCCATTAGTCAGAGATGGAATACTGAATTATATTGATCATTGGTTTGACCCAGCAGGACAGTTCTTGTGGTCTGTCTCTTCTTCCCTCTAAGTAATGAGTTGGCACCCATTATATTAAGCCAGCCCAAGCTAAAGTTAATTCGCCAGGATTGCCAAAGTTTCTTCTGAAAAAGGATTGTAACTGTGCAAGTTACTTGTGAAAGAGGCATGCTTATGTTCCTTTCCTCGCAAGAAAGACTTGTGAAAACTGTGTAAAACTACCTGGATATTTGATTTTAGTCTGCATGGAATCAGTCAGTTTGGGTGAGAAATAGTAGAATCAGGAAAATTTACACCTGTTCCTGGAGACTTCTGATTTTTTTGGCCTGTCATGGAGTACTAGATTTAACATCCAACTGCAGGCACTTTATGCTTGTAACTGGCCTTTTATCTACACTTCAGCCTCATCACTCAGCACCATCTGTGGTTGACGACTCTGCTCTCAAAATTACAGCACTCTGACTAAAACTCAGACCTTCACACCTTACTTTCCATTCTGTCCCTGCTTTCTAATATTTAAATCACTTGCTTGACCACGGACAGGAAGCAACTGCAATCTGTGCATACTTTAACATGATATCACAAGACCTTAACTGAGTAAATTTCATCATCGGACAATGACACAGACTAAACGTTTCCTTTGGGCTATGCTACATTTAAAAAGTGGTCTTCAAGAACTAGAAAAATCTAAAAGCTACATTTCCAGTTAGCCTCATTCTTAGAAAAGGACTCTGAAAAGATCCTTAACAATTACAAACATATGAGGACAAAATTGACACAGACAAGGAAAAAACATTAATTTAAATCAATCAATCATTGTCAAATATTATACCATGTTCCAGAAAGTCTGCTCATTCTCCTGAAATAAGAAGTTGCATATTCTAGGTTATATTCATGAAGTTTGAAAGGGACTTTAAAAACAAGTTTTGAAATCTGCCATTTCCTTTGCATCAAGTTCACTAAGTCCGAAATAGGCGATGAAATAATGATGAAGTCAAGACTAACTTTTGTGCCCAATTTGCACAATACAGTTCTAAAATACAATCCATTATCTAATCTAGAAAAGTATCTTAATGCCAGCTGTGGTTTTCAGCAACATGCCCTTTTGAATCAGCATCGAAAGTGATTTAACAGCACAACTGATCAAAACTGCCAGTTACTTAGCTTCTGACACACACAAAAAAAGGCTAAGTGATTTTCTGCTTACTTAGCTGATCTTGCTGCAACAGCATTGAAAGATGTTTTACAATAATTAAACTAATTTATGTCATTTTTGTAGGCATCGGTCACTTTCTTGGAACAGACTGGGCTTTGAGGAGACTGGTTTTCTGTGTGAAATATTGGCACCCAATCTGCTGCTAAGGTAAGCTTACTCTATTCATCAAACCAACACCAAAAGGAGCCTAATGCATTTACAAGCCAATTACATGTACTTTAATATCAATGAAGGCTAAAAATCAGGTGTGTACTATAAGGAGGATTCAAGCCAGAAAAGGCCATAACATTGCAAAGTCGATTGCTACCCAGCACAAGGATCATTTACATTTTAAACAAATGGAGGTGTGGGTTAGTATGCGTATCAGTATTTCACGAGGTATATTCTTAATGTAGGAAATAAATACTTGCTTCCCAAATGCAAATACTGTGTTCCATGATTTTCAAGATACCAATACAAATTTCAGGGCTAAAGAGGGGTAGAAACATGCTGCTTAAAAAATCAGAAGCCTCCTTTCCGTCCAAACCATCAGCTATCTTCTCAAAGAGTTATTTTACCAAAAAATCCTGAAAAGCAGGTAACTGCCAGCTATGACCAATTATGCTGCCTTACAGGAAAAGCGGCAATGAAATGAACAGCATACCAGAATACTAATAGACTGGTTCCATTGTGAAAGATAAACCACAGCAAACAGATGTTGGTCAACAGAGATCAAGAGGCTATAGGACCCTTCAAAAAAACCACTGAAGAGCAATAGGTGAGCTGTTCCATGACAAAGCCCTTAGGCACCGCAGTACCTGGGCTGCCATCTCCAGTGATAGAAGCCCACATGGGTGTGCGAGTGCACTTGCACTGGAACCCCATGTACCATCTTCCATCTAAGAGAACAGCACAGGGCCCCAAGTTTTAGCAAGTCTTTCATGCTTCTGAGGGAGGAAAAGGATTTTCCCAAAAGCAGAGTAAATTTAAAAAACCAACCAAACAAAAAAACAGTATGAAGCACTTTCCAAACAATGAAATATTTTTCAACCTTATGTATGTTTGTATATACGTTTGCTAAAAAGACAGTTCACATCAGCCTTTTGCTTCACAAGGCACACACTATACGTAATTCATACATGATTGCACTCAGTGACCCATATTATTTCTTACTCCAAAGACATAAGCTTTTGTAACAGCGTACAGAAAACGTATGCCAAAACCTCGCTTAAACATAAAAGGCCTATCTTCTCTCCTCTCTTCAGCAGATTTGGTTAGAATGGATTTTCCAAGTCTATTGCCACCCTCTCAGTAGACATACTCTGTACCTGCTCTTTGGCTGTTGGCTTCCTGATAGTAATATAATTACCGCGTATTTTGGAAGAAAAAAAACTCACAGTGAAAATTTCTGTAAAGATACTGAATCACATTATTATCAAAAACAAAAGCAAAAAGAGGGAAAATTAGTAGGATACATTAATTGTCTGCTGTCTTATCCCTTCAGCAATGCACAGAGATCCTGAAAGTAGTACTGCTTATGTATTGAATTAATGATTTGTCATTCAATGACTGTTTCAGTCATTACACTGTTGGATGAGCTGCTGTTAATACAATGTTCCCATGTTATAAGTTCCTTGCTTTTACGTTCATCACTAAAAGCTAAGGCATTACACCAGTTCAACAACTGCTACCACACCCAGTTCCACCAACGTCAGACAAACATCTGATACTACTTCCCTTCGGTGCAAACACTTAGGAGATCAATCTTACTGATTTTGTGAGATGGCTACTAACTAATCTCAGTTCATTTGTAACCATGCATAAGAATTTTACACCTACGTTTTGAATTGGAACTTATATTGTCTGATAGAGTGACTGCTTATTATCATGCCAAAATGTAAAGTATTAAAGAAAAGAACCAAATAAATGCTTTTTAGAAGATCAACACTGTGGATACATGAAACAAATCTCAATACGGCAGTTTTCTGTTCTCTTGTAGTTTTAAAATAAAGTTTCCTCTGTCTTAATATCACAACACGTTTTGAGACACTGCTATTAAATTTATTTACTAAGTTCCATTTCAATCTTGAAAACCAAAGCCGCTCATCAGTTTGGATGGAGGAACATGTCTACCGTGACATTAATTCCTGAATGACTAAAAAAAGATTGTCCCAAAGTGTGTTTTACTTAGAAATATGTATTTCACATGCTTTCCAGCAGGGGGCAATGGCATGTATAATTGCTTAATCACATGCCATGAACTCTATACTTAGCCGCAAATAGGGGAGTCACTCCTAATCGAGTAGTGGAACTGTATGCTTCTCAGTCGGACAAATTCTACTGCCCATAGCCACAAGGAAACTTGAGGTTATTACTAAAAGTGGTACAGCAACAAACTTAAGTATTAAGTATTGTTACAAACTACTTATATGGCAGTTAAGAATCCCAATGCTATTAAAACTGAGAGCATGATAAAATTCAAATACATTTAATCATTTCCTCATTTTTACTCTTTTGTAAAACTCAGCTTGGGCAGCATTAGCTTGGAAACTTCCACCTCCAGACAATAAGAAATCATATGAAAAAGGTTTGCAAAAAGAGGAAATAATATGAGTAACAGAAAGACAGTGGGCTACAAATAACTGAATGACCTACAAAAATAAAGCCAGATCATGTCCTATATTTTCCCTATGATAGCAAAATCCTTTTGAAAATTAATGTATGATCTTAAAAGCCTACTGGAAAAACCTTAGATAATGCTCTAACAACCCCCCCCCAAAAAAAACAAAAACAAAAACACCCTACAATTAAAATTTTCCTGTCAAGTTCTTTGGCTGAGTATGTGCGCACACTACATTTCACTTTCTTGTTTATTGCAGCTGCAGGAAGGAGGCTTTGGGGGTTGTTCCCCTGGCCCCAACCCAACTGCACGCACACACAACCTCATTGCCAATTTCCCCCAGTTGACAATAGGGAGATGGGAGGGAAATGAGGGAACAGAAGAAGAAGAGAAACAGGGCTTGGGTTTTTTTTCCACCCGTGGGCTCTGAAACAGATCTTGGCTACACTACCTATAGGAAAGATACAATTGCAATTAAACTCATAACATTATAGCATCCCAGTTAAAAAACAAAACACATTTTCATAATTTTTTACCCTGTAGTTTTGTACATAGATTCTGTAATCCCTACTTTAAAAGTGTAAACACCTTCAATGTTGAGTCTTGTGTTAGAAGAATAACTCACCCTTGGGATGCAAGACAATCAGACAGCATATGCCAGATCAGTCCTGGGATTATCTTATACATACAAAAAAATGTTCCTGCCAACACTGTCACATTGTGCTGATTTATTTTCTGTGTGTTTTCAAATGCCACTGCAGCATTGTTCATTAGGGACTGGGCTTAAAAAGAGACTACCTTAGTAATGCACATTTCTTATTTTAACTGAAGATCCAGATTTGGGTTCTTTTGGGCATATAGAGCTTAAATGTCATTATATGCTTTCCTCTCCTTTTCAAAACTGAAATATAGCTGCATACATATAGCAATAACATGTTTTCATCTCCCAAGTGTCTTAAAAAGAACAGTATAATCCAGCAAATCCCATCACTAATGCAGAACGTGTTAAGAAAAAATTGTTTCACTCTGTCCTGAAGAACTAAAATGCTTTTTTTCTGTACTTCAATATGCACTGGGTCACCAGAAAACTCGTATTGAATTTATAGCACAAAACAGCAACTGTGTTTAATGCCCCAACGTTTACTGCCACCCATGAATAAAGAATAAAAGAGTAGGATCAATTTCTGATTTTTTTCCCCCAGAAGTTCATATAAAGAAATTAAGATATAAATACTTGATTTCAAACTCTGGTATTCCTTCCCCTCCTCCTTCAAACAGGAGAAAAAGTGATCATCAGAAGCTGAAAAGCAGTTTGATCTTTGTTACATTGGGACTATGGAATCTAAGCAACTATTTTACAAGGCATTGTAATTGTTAGTACTTGCAAAACTGGATTAAGAAATCACTGCTATTCTTAAAACACATTTATCACATACATACAAAAGTCAGCATATTTCTACTTAGAGCAGAGCCTTCAGCCAACCAGAGTGAATTCCCGTGTACCGCCCACGCTCATTCTCTCATCCTCCCCTTCCCCAGAGCAATCAGTGCATCTGGCCAGTACAACGTGAAAAAGTTTCCAACAAGCCTTACCAGGGTACACCTGCCCTGTGGATGACCCGTGTATATCTCACCTATACTCTATGGATGTTGTCGCAATTTCCAGCACCCTCAGTGTAATTACTGCAACACAGACATTAGAAGTTCTGAATAAAGAAGGTGAGATTATGGAAAGATTTACATGTGTTTAAGGCAAAAGCCCTATTTTATTTCAAAGGCATTGGGAATTAAAGCAGTGGCATTAAAGCCATTCACAGTGTAGTCGAGATGAGGAAAAAAGGAAGCTATAGTACGGGGCGGTTTCATCAGATCTCTAGAATTTATAAGTTTGGGGCTTTACTGAACTTTTCAAAGTTTTACAAAACATTTTTTTCCTGTTATTTAAATCCATTTGTTCTTTGGTTAAAGCTTAATTTAAAAAACATGTCTTCTGAGTTGAGTGGAAGTCTGACTAATTCTGTTGTAAATGCTGCTGAAGATGAACAAAACTAACACTATAACTGAAGAAAAAAAAAAGCCTCATGCATACAAAACAGCCACAATCAGGCTAGAGCCTGAGTTATGAGACTACAGCTCTCATTTTTGTTAGCTGACTCAAAATCAGCACCCATACTGCTAAAATCTGCAACAGTCTATAAGGAAATCTTAATGACCGGCAATGCAGAAGCTGAAGTTTCTCTACTCGTCTATTTTCTCTTCCTATTTCTTCCTTTATTATATGTCTGTCTCTTCAGTTTCCCTTTCCCAGTAAAGTATCCTCACATAGAATTTTATCCTTCCAGCCCTTTACGGATACACTCTTCCTTACAGTATGAACCGAAGAGCATTCACAGGCCTTCGGCACCATTACCTCTGCCATGTTGCTTCTAAAAGGAGTTATGGTTGGTGTCCACGCCCAGCCTCAGTGGCAGGTCTACCATTCTCTCTCCACTCTCCAGGGAAGATGAGAAAAAAGTAGCATGGATATCCTCCTTCCTTCTTACCTCAACCGCTCTGTCATTCTCCCATACAAGAAAAAAATTGGTGGGAACTAGATCAAGCAGTAGCCTACCTGATGAAGAGTAGTCCTTTACATTCTGGTTCATTCTCCGACTGTTCCTACGCTTCAAGAAACATCTCAGGGGTACTCATTATATCACATTCTATTTTTCACTTTAGAATTTCTCTTAATGATATTAAATAAGCAGTTGTGATACACTGCCTACAAACAAGGTGTCCTAGTATTTTTTCATGGGCATTCAGGGCATCCTCTATTTTAAAGTGCATTTCTTGCTACCTATGGCCTATAGCAGGTTGAGAATTGCGAGATGTCCATAGTTTCCCTTCTCCTTAAATGTTTGAACACCATCCTCCTTTCCTCTATATGCAATCTTCTTTAACAAGAACAGTCATTCTAGATTCCCCTTGTCTAAGAAAAATGCATTTTCTCAAAGGAAACTTCATTTGAGCTATTGGAGTCAAAATACATTGTTATGCCCTTCTTGCTGGCTAAGAATGTTGCTTAGCCTTACCTATATTCTACCACTGCCAAAGAAGGAAGTCTATTTTTTTTTCCTCTTGGCAACTCTTTTGGAGGTACACTATTGTGTTCTCAGAGTACTCGTTCTCAAAGGCTATTGTGAAAACTGTAGTAAACAGAACTCTCAGCATCAGGATACAAGAAACAGGATCCAAGGCTGAAACTATTTGCCAAGAGTGGATGTGACCGCTGCCCCATTCAATCCTGGATGGTACAACAGTTCATCTTAGCTGCTAGATATAGCACATTCTGTAATGAGGAGGACAAAGGTGGCAATTACTGAGAAACCACGTTGCTGGAGAAAACATCATGAGGATGTAAAAAAAATTTCCTTTCCATCAGGCAACTAAACAACGGATCTCAATTACAGATTGCAGGCAATAGTCTCAATTTGTATCGGCATATTTCCACGTACTGTTGTGGAGCTCCATGATTACGACAACTGAGTTGATGACAACTGAGAATTTGGCCCACAGATTGAAATTGAAACACTCAGAGTATTTCAATTAGCTTCTGCTGTTTGGCAGAATATGTGATGTCAGACATGCCAAATGGTTTACATTTATATAAAACTAGAGAAGAACCAGAAAGCGGTAAATCTAAACATTTAGGAAGCTACGATTAAATACAGAATTTCACAGAATTAAACTATAAAGCAGAAGTAGTATTGCACAGGGAATAAAATACTGTGAACAACTATGGAGGCATTGATGTTCTTTCATTTAGATTATGGAAGAAATGAAGGAAATGTACAGGGGAAAAAAACCCACAAGATGATAAATCTGATGTTAAGAGAAGGATTACATGGATTTTACTATTCATTAAATTATTTACCATAGTGGAAAGAATGCATCAAAGCAACTCCAGACAAAGGCAAATGATTGCTTGGTACTACCAATATTCAAAACTCAGGCACATAAAGAAAGATATTGTGGATGTTAAAGACAAAAGATTATCTGATTTGATCTCCCACATAATACAAAGACACAGAAACCTCCACAGAAATTGCTCTAGCAAGCTTTTACTGATGCTTGATAATCAACCGTATCTACTAGAGATATATGAAAACTTGGATTGTAGTTCTGAGAAAGCCACATCACTTTCTAGATGACTTGTTTCAATTATATTCTTAATCTGAATCTGTGTACTTGAAACTGTAAGTATTACATCTTTTACCTCTTTCTATACTTTCCACTGCTAGAAGAACCCTCCTTGCATAGGTAGTTACTGAGTCAGTTGTCCTTTACATTCTACGGGTTGGCCCATGTCTACAGGTCGTAACAATGCTGTGAAGTGTAGTGCAGCTCTCTTACTTCCTTCTACTACAGCTTCACACACATTATTACACTTAAGTTGTATCAATAGTCCTCCAATGGTCTTTGCAATGTAGAAGCCCATTTAAATTGTTAAGTAATTCAGAAAACGTTACCTATTTTTACTAATAGTCCATCACTTCTTATCTCATTGGTAAATGGATTTTTTGGTGTTGTTGAAATCAAACATAAAGATTCTCCTTGCCATGTCTGTAAATCCATTCTGGCACATACAGCCAAAATAGAACCCTACATCAATCAAAAACTATCTGATAATGCGATGTTTCTGTGCTGAAAGATGTCAGGATCTTTTCTCAGTCTTAACACTTCATCATGAGCCACCAACAAAGAGGCCAGGCAGAAATACCCGGCACACAGTTATCCAGGGAGAAAAGATAAAAGAGCACCTCAGCATCCACAGAAAAGGAGAAGATTCAGGGAAAAGAGGACAAGTTGAAGGTCATTTTCAGGCACAAATTAACACTTGAGCAAAGCAAGTGCGCATTGAACATCTTTTAGAACTTAGTATCTTTATAGAAGCTACTTCTCTAACCTCATGAGTTTGCCACTTTCTAGCATCTTCCTCTCCCTCACAGTTAGTAAGCGTGTGCTTAGAAGTCCAAGCAAAAGCTGTCACTCACAGTTTCCATTTGTGAATGTGTTTTTTTCTGTACAAGAAGTATGTTTTGGTTTTTAGTAGGAACGGATATTTCTGTCAGCTTACTAGCTTTCATCCATGCAACTATAGTTGCCTAGGAGTCTGAAACAGCTTTTCAGAGTTGGGAAACAAAGTTGCAGACAATAACTGGGGTTTTTTTAATTCAGTTCACAAATATCTGTTTTCCATAATGGCCAGCAGACCACTTACCAAAATAAAGAGCTGGGGCAAAGCACCCCCTCAGAGACTACCCATAGTTGTGAGAAAAAGAACGAGAGATTATATTCTGCTCGCCTTACTGTCAGATGTAAGTTGAAGTCTGGATTCCTGCAGTCATTGACACACACACACAAATAATTACATTGATGTAAGTTGTTCCATGGTAATGACAGTAGACATGGGGAAACACGTGTGGGATTGTGGTCTAAGTGCTAGTACTACAGTGCTACCTTCAAAATTGACAGAGAATACACAAGATCTTTGGTGACGCAGAAAATTTCCTCAACTTTTGTATAATTCAGAATTCAGCTCTATCCTTTAAAGAAGACCATAAACAGGTCAAATCACTTACTGGTTTAAGCAGCTAAAATAACATTAAAAAGTAATTATTGATGTAAACATTTTTATTCACTTATATTCCAGGAGTAACCAAAGACACTTTGTAAAAGGAATTTCCCAAATTCTACTTTGAGCAGAGAACATTCTGGAAACTATCACTATGGCAATGCTTTAAAAATTACTCACAGCCTAATTACATCTGCTTTAAGAGTTTAAGTCATTACAGGGTCATTTATCTACTCAAAGAATCTTGTACACAATTGGCCAGATTTTTAATGTTTAACGTTTCTGCCCATAAACTACCAGCGAAAGACATTTACCTAAGGGAACATGACATGTAATCCAGGTCTATGTTTCTCTTCAACACATCTCACTAATGCCAGTTTTTCTAATCACAGGATAGGTAACATCACATATGAAAGAAAAGCAGTCCTTTTTAGAAAGCTCAAAGCAGACTTAAAAATTTTAGCACCAAAACAGAAAACAACAAAAAAAAATTCAAACAAAAAAACTTTTAAAACTGGAGATTCTATAGCTGCAAAAACTATTCTCCAAAAGGTCTGATGTGAATGGCCTTAGACACACATTATTATGAGATAAACCTAGAAACATATATGTCTTGTCTTGGAAAGGTCCTCTCTAAAACACATTTTTCCCTACCTGCAGTCTGCCTTTTCTGAAACATTGCTGGCTAGAAGGTGACTAATCAAACTGTAGCTATCCTTGTTCCACCAACTGCTGTCCTAATTTTTTAGGGGAATTATTCCTCTGAATTTCATTTCCCACTGTTAGATTGGCCAGTTTCTTAACTAGGACAAATTGGATGTTGGGGAACATGTGTCACAGGATGCACCATTCAGGCAGGAAAGAAAGTTCCAGAACTCAAGAAGATTCATTTTCCTCAGCTCGGGCAAACTGCAGCGTGTACATAGGTGTCTTTCTATTGTGTGTCTAGGACTCAGAAAGTATAGGCTTTTCTAAGGGGACAGCCTGAAACTTAAGATGAGGTCTGTGCTTAAGTACAAGTAGAACACAGGCCTAGGAAGTCAACCCTTGAATTTAATTTTGGTTTTCCTTATTGTTTTTTATTATGTGAATCAATCTAAATACTCTGGAAGTCTTTTAAATCATAATTCTGACAGTTATTTTACTTTTGGGTTGATGTTTGGGATTTTTGTTGTTGTTATTGTTGTGCCCTACATCATAAGTATAAATTTCTAGATTAAGAAAGTACTTCTTTTAACTAGTTTATGTTAGTCTGTAATCTCTTTTAGTGGCATTTAGCAATGGTTGAGAACAGAAAAGGTGTCTCATTGAAACAACAGAGAGAATCAGCCAGGGAAAGAGACAACTGGTTCTTGTTAATAACCTTTTTCCTAAAAGATGTGTTTTGAAGCATACACCTGGAATCGTTGCCGCAAAGTATGCAGGAGAGATCAAAAAGTCCTCCTAGTTCCTCGCTTCCCCAAGCACAAAAAGAAAATCAAGACAGTGATTCAGTTAATGTAATAATGAAGTCAGAAGAACGCAGAAAATCTGCTCCTCGTTACAAGAAACCTCAGAAAGCCTTCTTTTCCTTTTGTCTGTGACCCCACCCCTACCATACACACAATTTATCAGCTACATTAGAAAGTTTCCCTCCTTTCCCTTTTCTCACTCTCCCATCAGGAAGCCAACTCGCCGAGGGCTCCAGCCAGACCCCCTGGGACCCCAGCTGCACACTTGCAGATCACGATGCACTCTTTCCTTCTTTGGACACTGGGTGAAGTTCCTTGCTACTGCACAGCAAAAAGGGATGCTAATTCAGGCAGGGCATGCATTGGACCAGATTCTGATCTCAGACACCCACACAATTCCTGTTGTAAGTCACATGTGTGCACATTTCTGACAGCAGGATATGCCCACTTGTGCTCTGTCTTCATGCATCAGCAAGAGCGGTGTGGCTGCCTTTTTAATAGAAACAAAAGTGTAAAGAAATGATTTTTAAAAGCTTGGGGGCGTAGGCAGACTGATAATGTCTCTCCAGCTGAAACGCAGTGGTTAAACGGAGACAGTTAAGCAAACCAAAGATACTACAACAATTTTAGTCCTTTCTTACTTAAAAGGGATTTTAGAAGACTAGCTTATGTCCAGGGCAACTCTCTACTTTGAATATGGGGTGAGGGACATATTTCAATTTGAAATTAGTTATAAGGAAGTTTTATAATGTATTTAAATGGTCACACAGAAGACCTTCAGCACCAGCTCAATTGTCATTTAAGCTTAAGGGTATAGATCACTGGCATATGGAAAAGCAGTACAGTGTAAAACTGTAAAGTAAAAGTGTAGCTGGAAGTCAATACTACTCTAAATGTTGAGAAGAAATATCTATAAAATTGTTTTTATATATGTGAAGGAATACACAAATATGGTTTTATAAATAACTTTACCAGATCTTCTAGAAACATGAATATAAAATATTTAGATAATCATTCTTAAAAAACAGAAAGATAATAAAATCAGAAAGAGGTGAATTTAACATTTGGCTTTGCTGTCATACCCTCAGATCTCATAGCAGGTTGACTTATTTTCTTTTCCACATTCCTAGTTTCACCTGGCTACTAGAAATCATTATTTATTTTCCCAATTTAAGTGGATTCGAGTGTTTGAGAAGCAAATTAACGTAACTGGGAAATAAGATATACTGCTGTCTGTTTCAGTGTAATAGAAATATATGTATATTTTTACAAGGACTGTTTCTCAAAAATATAAACATTAATTTAAAGAAAGGTTTGACAGCATTTAAAAACCTGAGCTGGTAAATAGGTCAGGCCATAAGAGATCACATCATACAATTAAAAAAAAAAAAAAGGGAACAGTATATAACAAAAAAAGCTGAGGTAAAAACCTGTACAAATGGAGCTGAGGTGTCCAAGCAAAAAAATCAAGTAACTTAAAAAAGGTACGCTTATGAATAAAGAAGTCCTGACAAAAAGAGACTGGAGCTGCATCATGAGTAAACAGGAAACTGGAGACAGAAAAGACAGAGTGGAAGGAGTTTGCTGCCATATGTGAGAGCAGTTACCCTAAATCACTTCTTTGTTCTGAGCTAAGATTAGCAGTTTTAATAACTTAATTCCGAGGAATAGGCTAAATTCTTAAAACCAATCACATTTTCCCCATTTTTAGTAATCTTCTGGACATGTATCTAGAGACAAAAGTAATTTTGCTATCTTTTTTTCTCCCAATACTCACAACGAAAGTTAAAATCTTACAATACTCCTCTTCTGCAATATGAAATGTTAAATTTGAAATTTTGCTTTTCACATCTCGGGCATTTGTTGTTATGCTTTAACTCCATTATATACTGCTGTAATTTAGATGAGAAGTTGTGCTATCCTGCCTGCAAAAATGTCCTTGAAGAACAAAGCTGTCCAAGTCACAGTCTACAAACAGGCCATTTTTTCCCAGAAAGCTTTTTTGTTGCAACTTGCATATTCTCTGTAGTAATCCATCTATTTCTAGGAGTGAAATTATCAGAGCTATTCCCCAGTGAGCTGAAAGTTTTGTGGTCTATCTGGAAGAAGTAGCTGTAAAATTTTTTCACTTACATTTAAAATGATGTTTTCCTCACTCTGTGTTCATCTGAAGCAGGTGTAAATGATTATTGAAAAAACAAATTATGGAAAACCAGCTGTTACTGAAAATGTAACTTCAATTGTGACCCAGTTTGTACTGTTGTACTCTAAGAAGAGGGGCTGTGATCAGAAAATCCTGCTTTCTGATACACTTTTTATCTGTATGTTATTATATGTTATCCTTAAAAAAATTAGTTTTTTAGTGATTTGTAATATAAGTTGAATTATCAGAAATGCCTATTTAGAGCAAACAAATCAGTAAAGGGTCTAACTCCACCCAACACAAATTACTTTTTATATGTGGAGACTTTGTAACTAAGAGTATTTGAGCTGGAATAAATTTCAATTATAATTTCCCAATTTAATCAGATTTTCTGTCCCACCATTCTACCCCTATTTTTTATACTTCGGTAACCTAGTACTACTTCAGGTTCAACTGCTGGACCAAAGAACTGGACATGGTGTAATGAAAGGTCCACAGAGACAAATAAATAAATAAAGGGATGACGTGGCCCAAATGTCAGAAATTTTCAAATGAAAGTAGGAGAGTTCAGATTAAATTTACCTTAGCTCACTGAAACAACAGTGAGTTGCCGGGTTCTAGTCCAGTGTACTAAACTGCTACATTTTATTATTTATTAGTATATATAACACTCAAATAGCAGAAATCAACACAATATCCTCTATATATTCCCAAGATTGCATTTTTTGCTAACACAACAATACATAGGGTAAGAAAATACTAATAAAGTTCACTGAGTAAAATCTTATGTCAAAAAATGAGTTTGATAGCATCTGATAAATGTCACATTGAAGGAATGCTTCTATATTAACTTATATTGATGCAAATACAAGTAAGCATAACATAGTATGTGCATGTGCTACTAATAAAACATTACCATATTTTACATATGTATGATAGACTTTTTGAAGAGCATATTTTTTCAGTTCTGCTTTGCTAATGCTGAGGACTGAAAGCCATAGATAGGAATCACAAGTGCTATTACAATACAGATAATAAAGATTTACTTCTGAAAAACGATTCACAAAAAATGTTAGTTGCATATCAACTAGTTACAATCTGAGTGAATAAAAAGTCTCAGCACTGTGGAAATATTTTTAATTAGTATTTGAAGCATATTAAAGCTTTCAACCAACAACACTCCCTAAACCTGCCTTTTTTTTAATCAATTACATTTTGTAATGAAGAATTTTTTAGCAGTGAGTATTTATATCCTAAATTAGAAATACAAGGTTTCTGGCTGCTTTGTGTTTTGTTCCTGACCCAATGTTATTTTTCCTCCATTTCTGATCCAACCAGCTATTTAAATTCACCAGGATGTTTGCACGTTTCCTAATTCACTTTATATGTTAGCTAGTACATTCTTTTTTTTTTTTTTTTTTTTTTTTGGGATTCAACACTTCATATTAAAAAGCAAATTCTATACTGTAAATGTTGAGTCATCAGTGCTCAGTAGAAGTCCTGTTGCCATTCTATAAAATAGCAAAGAATCTTCACAGAAGATATCACGTCCTGCCATGAGAGACTACAATATGACAAAAATGAGCGAGCTTCTGTATTGATAATGAAGGGTTTCAAGCACACAGTGGGCAGAAGTCCTAACATACTTGAAAAATATTTAACTGAACAATAATGGAGCAATGCCAAATACTAAAAGTTACCAAAGATAATTTTAATTGTTGTAGATATAATAGTGTTCAATGACAGCTGTTTTGGAACAAAAAGGTTATTTCCTGCAAATTATTGTAATATTTTTCTCCCAAAATAGACCCTGATTCACTGCTAAAGTTACCTGGCATCCTCTAATGGTTAGCACAGACTAAAACCCAGTTATTAACTTTATTTTTTACGAGTCTGAAGATCTTAAATTAAAAAAATGATTTATTTAAAAGACTAACGAGTCAGTTCAGAAGCACAGCTGACAAACCAATGGAACTATCTGCATGAATGAAACATGATGACTTTAATATAATAGCTATTTTGAGCTATATTGCCTGACCATATTTTATTTTCCTGGGCTTCTGCAAAACAAAATTCAATGATCAATAAGGATTAGTTACTGCTTCTCTGCCCAGCAAAATTCCATGCATGTTGGCAGCAAATTTTTATGATGAAGATTTAATCACAGAGTAAGCAGATATTGTTTACGCAGTAGAAACTGTCATCTGAGGCCTTTGAGTTTAGCATCTGTGTACATTTACACAAAACAACATTTGAAAAATATTATGCCCTAATACTACAAATATTTATGTACTTTTTCACTATGCTGCTGTCAGCAGTCTCACGCTACTGCCTGTGAATCCATGTGTAAAAGTTAGAAGTCAGAGTTTTGTGTGCATTTTGTTGGAGTATACCTCAGTTGTCACAACTTCCATGGAAAAAGAAGCCTCTGCAATACAATTTGTGAGATGTAAGAAAAGGATGTTTCCATTTTATTGTTATGCCACTCCTCCTGGTGATCCTTTCAGAAATAACATTACTAAAATGACATAATTTTAGGACGTTTAGCATTATAATAATATATATTAATTATGCAGACAAACAAGAAACTGCTTTATTTAGTCTTTGTTCTTGTTGTTGAAAGCCATGCAACCCATTTGCTGTAAAGACTGATGAAGGTATTTCAGTTAACATAATTAAATCTATAGGATGGTCTGTATGCCACCTAATTCTCTTTCAGTCTTTACTATCTATTCCTGTCCTAAAGAATTACAAAACGTTTAAAATGTTTATAAGTATCTAAATATATAAACCTAATTTACCAGACATTTGAAAGACACACCAATCTCCTTGGTTTAAAACCCTCCAGAGTTTCCCTCTGCAATAGAAATAAAAGTTGTGTTAACATGAACGTGAGATCCATGCCACTGTGCTGAGAAACTAATCCTTAAGGCTAGGCATTATACCAGGAGATGCTCTTGATTCCATGACTTTCACTGGGATTTAGTAGCTGCAGTGTATACTGTTTTTCTACAGAATCATCATTTAGTTGACCGACAGTATTTCCTACATCTATCTGGAGCACCCTGGAGATTAGGGTAAAATATGTAAAAGCAGGGATTTTAAAAATAGTATTTCAAATTAATTCCATCACAACAATGTATAAAAACTATAAAACAGGACAAAGGTTATAGGAAATGGAAGTACCAAGAGATCTTCACACAATCCTCCAAAAGAAACAATGGGAGGGGGGGAATTAATTCTTTTTTAACAACTATGAGGGAGTAAATACCACAAAACTACCTTTCTCACACTCTTACAAAGAAAATTCAATTCTCTTCATGAACAAATGTTTAATTGGAACCTGGAAGCAAAGTCCTCTAGATGCTTTAAGTTGCGCTTTTGAGTTTTTAGCCTTCTTTACTGGAATCAATGAATTGCTGTGCGAGAAAGACGTTGCAAATGACATGAAACGAATTACATTAAGAATATAGGTTTTGACCTGCTTATAGTTATACACAAAGTCCTTTTATGACCATAAAATAACTGTATAAACACTAATGACTTCAGTCTGACAGTCCTTTAGCAATGTAAGTATTATTTCCATTTTATATATGAGTGAAATGAGGCACAGCTAAGTGACTTAGACAGTGACCCACAGGAAGTCACAGTGACACAACCAAGAATAGAACCTAGACCTCTCAGCAGCTAGTCCCATGCTTTAACCACAAGACTAGCCACCTCCTTCCCATCTTGCATTAGCACAACTCTAAGTCTTGGTTGCATCAGCTACTAATTTAAGATGTCTAAGCATGTACAATTGTAGGAATCTGAATTTCTGAAGTTGAGTAAGTTATTTTCTGTCTTAACTTAATCGCCCAAGAAATTAGGATAAACTGTTTTTAAATGAGACTCAAAACAACCATATACTTTTGGTTGCTTTAAAATGATTCCTTCAGAAATTAATTTCTGATGGATTAACAAATCTGATGGATAGCAGTATATGCTTGAGCTCTTTATTCCTATATATTCTTTTGCCTGCTATGTGTGTGCAATAAGCATTTTGGACCTGTTTGATCAGAATGGGACTAGAACATGAAGATAATATCCATTTCCAGAAGAACCAGATAATCCTAGAAAAAAAGTTATTCTCTTCAAGAGAGCATGAAATCAGAGAAGTCAAGAGCTGGGGAGAGACCAAAGATCATGAAAAAACCATTATAATTAGAGGTAGGCAGCCTGGTGTGATCTTGTCTTTACTGAATTTAAAGCAGGCATGGTTTGGATTTTGTTCTCTTTTTATCTAAGCCTCAAAGTTCAGGAAAAGGAGGATAATTTTTAGTTTAAAGGGTTCTTGTTTTGACCCGCTCTACAGTTATCTATGAAAAATCTGCATTATGTCTAGTCCTATCACTTTTTCTGGATCCGAGGCACAGCATGCTAAACGCAGTATAACAATACTGGAGTGCAATCTCCAAAGGGTTTGGAATCATACCAAGGGACAGTCTTCTACTATTACTTAAAAAAACACAGTTTATACTGTAGGTTTTGCTACATATCCGTATAAAATGTTGCTGATAGCAGTTGAGACTTCTGATTTCCTTCAAGTAAGTGTATACACATAGAATATGAAAATTGAAGATAGAAGTGTGGTGGAATATTAAGAAATACTTTTTACAAACATACCTTCCCAGACCAAAACCTGCCAATAAAGATAGGCTAAGACAAAGTTCTTGATATCAATAAAAGAACACCAGATACATAAACTTAAAAAGTCACATAACCCAAGAGAAAGTACGCAGGGTAACTTTAAAAAAGGCAGCAATACAATAGTTTTTTAGCTTATGCAAACTCCACTACTTTAAACCAATGCAATTTCCACAATCAGAACTTGTTCTTCTGACTGCTAGATTTATAGTCACACTGCTAGTGTATGCGATTGCCCTCTAGATGTTAAAAGTTTGGCTAGATAATTCTTCATTCTATCCAGAATCCTGAGATGGCACACACTGTGTGATTTGTGATTTTAAACTTCTGTAATGCACCTAGAGACTTAAAGTATAGACACAATGGAAACATCAAAATAATTAAGTAAAAGTTGGAACTAGTATATTTGCAAAGAGAGGAAGAGGTATAAATCTTTCACCTCTAAATTCTTATAAGATTTCTAGCCTTTTCAAGGCAATCGTAAAAATCACAGTATCATAGACAGAGTCTCTTTAATATATTCATTGTTCTAACCTCGGATCAAACCATAAAATCCTACCTGGCATACCTCAGAATTTGTTACACAAAAAATTGTTCATTAAGATAGAAAAGAGAACTAAAAATGTCTAAGGGTGGTTATTTGGTCCATAATAATACCCTTACCCATCTTGAGATTCCACAAAGTACTCTTTCTTATTTCAATGGGACTATTTTTGCCATATGATTCAATTTAATCCACTTCAAATTTTCTTAATAATTAAAATTAATAATATACACTTAGTAATAAGCATATGCAGAAATAAGATTTTTTTTTCAGATGCATCAAACTCTTCAAAAGGCTTACCATGAAAAACTGAATGATTAAAAGTAATATAAAATGCAATTCTTCTACATGAAAAGAACTAACGCTTTTATATCCAATAAGAAAAACAAAGTGTAATTGATCTTTTGTGAAGACAAGTTATCATCTAATTTTAGAACTAGAACTGATGTTAAGAGGCCCTTTTCTGCTTCTCTTTCAACTTAGGGAAGATTTGCCCATGATTCAGGAAGGCCTGAGCCTGGCATTTCATATTTATTTCATAATGCTTAAAGGCCCCAGCCAAACTTAGGAATTCTCTCAGATAAGCAGGGGAGAAAGTCCACATAATCAAAAATTGTGAAGTCAAATAATGCAAACAAAAGTTGTATGAGAAATTGATAATTTATTTATTATGACCATTTTGTTACTGTATAAAGAAACTCTAGAATTAGTTATAGAATAGATAATAAATTTGTAGCCTATTTTATTTCCTTACCAATATGAAAATGATTGGCTATGTTCCATGTGTGACAAAAACCCAGTCTTTGTTGATAAAGAAAAACAGATTAGTTCAAATTATAAGGTGTATTTTTAACTACCAAAGAAAATGTATGGGCTCTTTATCTCACGATTCTTAAAATTAAGATTAGCTGTGTTTCTGAAAGAAACATTTAATGAGGTACCAAAAACTACCCAAAAATCTATGTTAAGTAGGAAATCACACTAAGCAATTTTTTTCTCCTTTCCTATCTCAATCCGTTAAAATGTATATTTACAAAACCTAAGTAATTTGTACATATGTCAGTATTACTCTTTCTGCTTTATATTTTATGAATTCTATTCAAAGGATGAACTTGCTAAAAGACTAAAATGCTTAAAACACAAATAAAATTATATGGTATTTGTACTACTTCTCTGAAAGCTTTGGCTGATTTCTCTGGACTGAGTTAGACATGTCTATTTAGTCCATCCAATTTAATTAAAATCTAAACTATGCTTTGTATTTCTGCTTTACTTATGAACTTATTAAAAGTCTACGCTCAAAGTATGAGTTTATAGTCACTATCAGATGTTCATTAATACCTGCCAATTTTTGGAACACTCCCAGTTTCATGGAGTTTTAAAAAATTTGCATGTTAAAGCCTAAATTTTTGGGACGGCTCCTCTATTATTCAGACACTTAAACTAAATGGGTATATTCTTCAGCAGTTTGCACAGAGAACAGCATTGTTTCTGTTCTCAGCAGAGCTAAATCTGAACTCTGTGGAGGTGTCCAGCTAAGATCCTTCTTCTTTTAACTTTCTGTTGAAACTTTACCTGAGATATTGCTGTAAAATGGTTAGAAATATTAATAATTTAGGTATTTAAGCTTCTGTTAGATCATTTTACCCACATTTGCCTGTTTATTCATCCATGGCATCTTGAGGTAATTCTGAGGTTTTGTTTTACTTGTTTTCAGTACCTGGCTCCTAATTCTGAGTCAGGGTGTTACAGAATAGATATTACTGCAGTATGTTAAAAAAAAAAAAGAAAAAGCCAGAAGAAGAAGAAAACAACAACAAAAAAAACATTACAAATAAAAGATTTTCACATTTCTAGGGCTAAAAAAATCAGATAGAGGGAAAAGCATAAATTGAAAAAAATTCCTTGATATGTCAAGGCAGAAGTAACACTTACTTCAAGCCTATACAAATAGACAGATAATTCTCATAAAAATTAACACAAGGCTTCAAGCCTCTACAGACAGAAAGACTGCTCTCATAAACAAAAAGCTGTAGGCGATGTTAGTATCTATAAGTAGACCAGGTATTTTGACGTATTCAACTCTGATCTATAAATTGCCTTCAGTATACAAATAATAAAGCAAATGTAGGCTCTCTTTCAAAACGCTTGATGACTAAGAACGGTAATGAGGCAAATTTAGGATCCTCCGAATCTCCTAATGATGTCCAAGAGATCGAGAGTTTTTAAAGATAAACTGTTGTATCCTGGGGCATCTTGACTTACAAGATGACTCTCAAAAGCCTGTTGATCTTATGACTTTTTTTTCACATCTAACTTCTTTTTAAAAGAATCAGAGGGTGAAATAGAAGGAGGTGACATGCTTGTTTGAACTTGCTCTCCCTTGAGACTTACCGAACATAGCCTATACCATTTCTCTCTGCATTCCTGGGCGGGGGGTGGGGGTGGGGAATAGGGGGAGAGAGAATCTGTGCTAAAAAAAGTGAGGGAAAAAAGAATTTGATTTACCTCTGTTACTGCTAAGAATCTTTTCAGAAAAGCCTTTACTCCTGTCACAGTAGGATACAAACTGGCGAGGTGACCAACCCAACTACAGGCAGCGCAGAGAGGAGTTAGCTGGAGAATGGGAATGCAAAAGAGAAAGCAGTTAGCAGCCGGAAAAGCTGAATTTTCAGTTACAGGAGATTACAGAGAGCAGAGATCAAATTCCAGATCCACTCCGGGGCCCGCGGTCAGCCCTCAGGTACACGCTTGTGATTTCGCTCAAGGGGCACGGACCCGGAGGGAACTGCCTGGGGTGAAGGGACGGGCCCTAAAGGGGAAACGAAGGAGAAGCAGCGCCGCCTCCTCCTCCTCCTCACTGACCCGTTCCCCCTCCGCCTCCAGCTCTTCCCCCCGTCCCTCTCGCCGCGCTAACCCCGCGGCCGCCGCCGAGCCCCGTACCTCAGCCCGGGCTCCCGCCTCTGCGCGCCCCGCC
>JAVJGG010000037.1:2405750-2434660 GCA_035590195.1 Aviceda cuculoides | reverse complement strand
GCCCCCCCCCCCCCCCAATTATTTGGATGTTCGCACATAAGAAATGCTATTGCAAGCAAATTCCATGCTTGCTTTCCATGATTAGCTTGCCAGCTGATCTTGGTTCTGTTTTGCAAGCTTCTTGGAGTATTAGCTATGAAGTGAGCTTGCCAGTTGTCTTGAACTGGTTAATTGTTTTTGTGATGCAGAGAACATTATGGCATGATGAATAAGAGACCCAAGAGGGTTCCGTACACAGTTTCCTTTGGGCACTGCCCAAAGACTCGTTCTTTGGGTCTGCCTCATGTGATCAGGCTGGCTAACTTTACCCAGTTAAATTGGGTGCGGCGGATATTTATTATGTTCCCAATATCTTGTTTGGGTTTTTTTACGGTAGTCCAATACCCCCATACCTTGTGTTAAATATACATTTGAAATCATCACACTGGTCTCTAGGTTTTACTCAGGCTAGATAGGATGAAACATCAGGTTATGCAAGTTACTTTCTGACATAGGTAAAGACATTTTCTTAGACCAGGATTATTAATTTATTAAGAAATAGTTATTACAGCATTGGCGTAGGCAGCAATTCTTGATAGCACTTGAAGAAGTACTGGAAAACCCTTCAGTATCAAGAACCCATTTTTCCTCCAACAAAGATGTTTTCTTGTAGACATGTCTTCTTGAAAATTTTTGGCAACGAAAATCTTAAGCCAAAAAAAGATTATTAAAAATATTTTTCCCGCAAACAAACCTTCATGTTTTAATTTATCTAAAAAAACAAGTTAGCATGCTAATGTCATAGTTCACAGTAACTGATCCCATTATGAAATGAGTCTGTGTCTAATGGTCTATCATTGTTTTCATTGTTCTGTGCATTGGAATATGGTATCTGTCAAATTTTTAATGAGTCACAGTTTTGTTAAGAAAGGCATTTTTTTATGCAAGAAAAGCGTTACATACAATACAGAAGCACCCTGAGTTGTACAGAATATGCTGTTTCATCCTTCATGATGTAATACTGAGGATGTGGAAGTCACGTGCATTTCTTTCCATTCTTTTGGGTCACCAGGGTGCCAATTTTGAGTAGGTGAGAGATCAAAAGAAAACTGCTCTCTGTATATTTTATAAATTCTGTTTTTATAAGATAAAAATCTTACCAACAGTTCTGCTTCTTTACAAATGAAAATATCCATAAAACAAAATTTGCGCAGAATAGGTGGAGTAATGTGCAATGTTAAGATAGGCTCTGGCTTTAAAATACTGCGAAATAGCTAGAATATCTCTAATCTTAATAGAGGGTACTGGTGTTCAGTATGATTAGGTTAATTGCAGTGATGGATTAAGGCAGGGATCTAAGGCCAATGCAGGACTTTGGAGGCCCAGCAGAAAAGAGAGTTGGGAAAAAGTGAGAAAGCTGTCCATAATGAGTATCAGGAAAGGAAATTAATTAATTAATTAAAGGAAATTTCAAAGGAAGGCAGTGGGAAGATTGGCTAAGACTCTGTTGTTTTTCTTTATTTATTTACCCCTTTTTATATTTCCCAAAGAAGTTCTTAAAAAGCAGGGAAATTCTTTAAAAATACAGATGTTTGAGTTTATTTCTCAAAGTTTAAAGTTTATTGTTGGAACCTTCTTGATTTTGAATTCTCTCTGGTCTCTTATGAGACTTTCAGCTTTTCTTGGTGTAAGATATGCTGACAATGCCATAACGTGGTCTTTCACTGTATTTTGGCATTCCTACTCATTGTTCTTTTTCTGCCCAAGTTTGTTCTGTTTTTTAAATCTAGCCTTATTTATTACTCCTTTGAGAACAGGAACTGTCTGATATGCTAACAACAAGTGACAGCTTTCCTGTCACTAAGGACAGGAGAACAGGCAGTGAATATTGCTGAAGTCTGAGGTAAGTTTAGAATAACAATAACTTGTACATACACTAAATTTGATATACTGTAGTGTGACTACATTCTCTGACGCAGGCTGTGCAACAGATTCCTGTCTCCTCCCCATCCACTAACAGGAAGGCACAGCACAATGTTATGCAGCATGTGGCAATTTTAAATTTCTGCTGAAGCTTGACCCTTAGACAGGAGGGTAACTCTTTTGTTGTCACTGGTGAAACAACTGTACTGTGAATCTCCTAATAATGTCAGAATAAATTGATTTAAATTGAAACCAAACCAAACCACGACAAATTGGTAGACATGAAAACAATGAGAGACAGTAGGACCATCTCTCTCTTTCCTCCCCTAATCTGCATTTTGAAGGGAAGAATAAAGGGAGGGAAATGTTTGAGGTGAATAAGGTGAGAGACCCAGTGTAAGGGGGAGATACAAAGCAGAGAGAAACTCTAGTTGTCCTGGAAAGCAGAAAAAAAACAAGGAGGAAGAAGAAATTGATGCAGGTATGGCTGCCGCTTTCCTGATAATTACTCCAGGAAGGGCTAATGAATGTAGTAATTATACCTGGCAGTTACTCTGTGGGAGAAAGGAATTCTTTGGCGTTCAAAACGGTAAGAATGATAGAGTGCTCATTTAGCTATGAATATGGAAATTAAATAAAGACAGTGTAGGCTAAATACTAAATAGCACTGCTTTCTGATTCCAGTATTCATATAAACTGTTGTTTAGCCCCTCAGAGAAAGAACTTCTGAAATTAAATTGGAGAAAAAAAATTGGAAAATCTACTGCAGAGATGAATGTTGTATTGGGAAGAGGTACTGACAGGCCCCATAGGATTTTCTTCCCTTCATCTTCTATGAGCCATTATTTATAACAGGTTCCCTTATGCCCTTTGATGCTGTACAGTCCATCTGAAGAATAGTCAGTTTTCTTCTACAGCCATAGGGCATGTGGATTATTTTAGCTCATAGAAGTTAGGGGTGATTTTGAGGTGCCTATTGTATCCAGTATGTTGTTAGCTGTTCTCAGAGCAGGAGGCGAGACAAATAGTAAGCAGTTTCCAGTTTGCTATGGTATTGCCATTTTTATATTGTGGACTTCTGAAGCAGCAAAGTATTTCTTCTGTTTTCATGTGACACAAAGACAGATAGGTAGATACCTCTGTTAGATGTCAATTACAGGAATTTGATAATCTTACTTGCTTTGTTTTTCTGAGTATCAAGGATTTAACTTGTATCTTAGAGTTTTCCATCTCTGCAGTTTCTTTTTGCACAGATACAATATTTCACTGAAATAAAGTGCAAGTTTGTGCAAAATAGTTCAGTACATTTTATGTTAGCTCTCAATAAAAAGGCGTATAAAGGAAATGCATGTTTGGTGAGATTTATGAGAGTTCTAGAGTCTTATTCACATTCACACTGATGCTGAACGTCTTCAGAGTTGCACGCTTCCCCTTCCTGAAAGCTAAGAGTACCTGCTACATGTATTGCCAGCTTGCAGGCAGAAAGTGGGACCACATTTAGAAAAAAAAGCTGATACAACATAAAATAACTCGGTGAATTTGAGGAAAAACAAAACAAAAACCCAAAGCAATTATATTCCCTAGTCTCAGGGTAGCCTAATTGAACTCAGAGGCTAGGTCCGTACTAGTAAATTAAAAAGTGCTGTAACTTGGGCACAGGCTCAGGAACTGGATTGTTAAATGGTTACGTTCTTAGAATTGTCCCTGGTCCAGTTTTAGCTCAGCCAACTAAGGGCCATCCAACCACTTTCCAGAAATACTTTGGGAGTTTTCATGGGCCATGGACCATTTGCAACAGGCCATTTAGGTATTGCCCCCAAGTTTTGATGACTAAGAGAGTTTCATAATGTGAGTGGAACAAATATGGCCAGAGTGAGAGCCCTGGTACTCTTTAGTTTATTAGTATAGCTGAAACTAAGTTAGTTTAAATGCCTCTCAGATTTGTTATAATTTCCTTTTAAATTTCTTCCTGCCTATGGACCAAGTTGAGCTGTGCTTAATGTTCCATTCATAGATTTTTTTTAATTAAAAAAATTAATAATTTATAACTTGGAGATCTTTGGAATTTTGAAAGCTTACGGCACACAAGAAATAAATGGAAGTTGTTTATCTGGCAAAGTAGAGGCTGTAGATGGTTGGCATTTTATGAAAAGAAATATCTATATAAGTCATTTTAGTCTACATTGTCTGTCCATTTGGCTGTCATTTAAATAAATAAAAGGACATATAACAAAGTCCAAAATCTTTAAAAATACTCCTAAGATTTTTTTCTAACCCCTGGTGAAGGATCAAGTTGTTATCGGAGCATGTATTGCATGATGGCAAAATTCTCTCTCTATTTAAATATCTGTCCTGAGCAGATGTTAGTAAAATACTTGTATATGATATAGTCATTACTCTGAAAAATATGAAAAATCTTTTGAAATTTTTACTGTCCTACTCTGTTCTACGAACTATAGATAACTAACATTGTAACTCACCTTTAAAGAATACATTACAACTTGTTTGCTCTGAAAATTCCTTTTGGTTCAAGTGAAAGTACACAGTGCAAACAAAGTTATGAAATGTGTACACAAGGTGTGAGAGTAGGTGGTTTTACTTGTGTATAACTTTATGGTTCTGATCCTTCAGGGTAGTCAATGCAATCTGACCTTTATGCTCACCATCTCATTGATTTGAATGGGATTACAGATGAATATTAGGGCCAAATCAGACTGACTGATTTTCCCCAACTACTGTCAAAAAATAAGTAATGGATTTTTTTATTTTTTAATGAAATAGAAAGCAGAGAGTTGTAAAATCGAAACAGATGAACATGTATTTTAAGACTTGAAGATTTGAGAGCTAAAATATTTGACAATGTGGCCACTATTTTAAACCTCATTTCTGTTGTAAAAATTGATAAATATTTTGACTGTTAAAATCCTTTCAGCTTTGTCACTATTGATTCAATTAAAGGAGCAGAAAATACCATGTTTTGTTAAGACTTAACAAAGATATGGCAAGAACCTACTATAGGTAATTAAATAGATGAAGCATTCAAGAAGAAACAGAGTAAGTTACAACATTTTTCAAGAGGATGAGGCACTCAGTTACTAATAAAAATAGGACAAATCAGAGACACAAAGCACAATGTAAGATGAAAATGTCAATATTTTAACTTCAAATTAAATTAACTTCAAATAACTGACTGGCAATCTCAGAAACAGCACATAGAGAAGGAAGTTCTGTTTACCTTTGCAAGAAGGACATTCTCTTGAATAAGGGAAACTAGAGACAGGGGAAAGCACTGCATGAAAATTATTTATACAGGAAAAATACACCTCAATCCTTTGTGTTATTCTTAATTAAAGAGTAATTCTTAAAGTAGTTTTTTAAAAACGAACCAGTGTCATTTTTAACTCACCCCACACTGGAATAAGTCAGCACCTTGTTACATGTGGTGTACCAGCAGCACGACCACAGCCAATCTGAACTGGATCAGGAAGAGTAATCCAGAAATGCAAAGTTCCGTATGATCGTTTCCTGTTTTCTGAATCTCGAAGGCATACTTTTTCAAATTGCTCCACCTTGGAAAATCTTAGCTAAAACAGGAATTAAACCATAAAAAATAGGTGTCTGGTGTGTTTATGTCAAATCAAATAAAATTTTTCAAACTTAAATGATTTCTAATGGAGGTAAGAGTAGCACAGAAGGACAAATAAAGGGAATAGTGTGTGTATTATCCTGGCTGTTAAAAAGTATTATTCTGTCCTTATACAAATTGGTCTTTGAAGAGTAGAACCAATCAAGTTAGTTTCCTATGGATATGATTTTTTAGGAATTTTTCATTTGGATTTTCTGGTATTTGTTACAGGGTGAGCTCAAACTGTTGCTCTTTCAGTGGTAACACTAACAACAATTTAGGCATAATTTCTTAAAACTCCTCTACATTGTAGTCAGTTCTGGCTGAAACAAGCCAATGTTTTCCAAAGCTATGAAGAGAAAGAGACCAACAAAGACACAAAATTAGAAACAGCGAATGTTATAAGCCTTGTTACTTTAGGGTTACATTTATCAAATGAAAAATTAGTCTTCTAATGGTCGTTATTTGAATCAATCTCTTAAATGTTAATGTTTTTATAATATGGTTCAAACTGCACTTGAGACTAAATTTTCAAGTATTCTGCATACCTTTGGGATGTGCTGGTCATTTTCAGGAGCCACTGAAATATGGAACTTCTTAGAAGGACCTTTCAGAATGAGGCTGTATCTCGGTTAATATTACTACAAGGAACTGGAAGCACCAGAAATCCCACAGGCAAATATGTTCCCTTTTGGTAAATTAATCATGGCTTCTAGAGCAGAAGGCTCAGAAAAGCATCTAAACATTTTTAGTTTATTCTTAATTACTGTGTCAATCTTTTGAAATTTCCCTTTCTCTGCACTTGAACCACCAACTATTATTCAAAATTGTTCCAAATCATAAATTCATATAGCCTGATACTTTTTCAAGATAATAAAAAAGCAGTTTGTGGCCTCTGGGAGAGTAAATGCCAGGGTTAATTTATAACTAAAGCAAATGTATCTATAAAAAGAAGAAAAGCTCCATAAGAAATATGTTAACAAATGACAAGAAAAAAGAGGCTTGATAAAAGATATCGGAACTTGTTTGGCACCAGTGATTTTATGACTGAGGAATTCAATTATAGGTGTGTTGGGAGTACCAAATCACAATTCTTTAAATTACCGATGGGAGACAAAGCTCTTTATCATGGTCCGAATGTATTCACATGCAATGTTCAGTCCTGCCCTCTGTAAATAAACTTTTAGTGCTTACACTATGCATCTGCATTGAGATTCTATGTCACCAGAGTAGAAAAAGATACACAATTTCTGTTGAATCACTTTTCAAACATGCCTGCTGATACACTCATCCATTAGAAATGACGTTAGCCAACAGATTTCTTCCTGTAAGTCTGTAGTATTCACCTTGTCATTTTTTCCTTCTATATTATTAGCATTTTTCTAGAATCCTGGTAGATTTCTTTGCAGAAAAGTTAAGTATATATGACATCAGGGTACTCTACAGCGATATGCAGTAAATCATATCAGTTTAGATTTGTTTACTCCTTTGTTAGATACATAAGTTTCATGGAGGTCTTTAACCAGCGATGTAGATAATGACTTTGTACTTACCCAAGAGAGACAGATTAGCCTCGGATCAATCGCAAATTAGCTCCTACAGTCTGCCTATAATCTAAATTAGTTTTAAGGCTGTCTGCTACTTGGTTGTTAGAGCAGTAAACCTGTATCTCTTGTCAGTTATTGAAAGGGGGAAGGCTGTTTCTGGAAATGCAAATTTAACTACTGGGGACATCCCCCTGTTAACAGCTGTTGCAGGAAAATTTAAAGGACTACATTTTGTTTGCACAGCCAAATTACAGCAGACAATGTGCATCACTACTATAAGAACTGCAGACCAATGAAACTCCTAAAGTTGGCTGAAGTTGTTTTGGGAATCATTTGAATCTTTGTATGGTTTTGTTGGACATGTCATTGCTATGGCATTCAAATATGATCATGATGAATTTATATTATACTGCATTACTTTATATTATAATGTGGCATTGTTATAAGAACTACCCAAAGTACTAAGTCAGCAGACTACTTATATGAAAAGTTTTTTTAAAAAGTAATTTGTCTTATTTCATCACCAGTTCCTGTTCTTCTTTTGGTATCTGTAGTTGAACAAAACTGTTGTTTGCATAGCAAAGGCTTAATGTGTAAAACTTTTACCCTGAATATCCAAAGAGCAAAATATTTAATTATTTTAGCGATCTCTTTATTGAGCCGCTGATTTTACCTTCAGTGAGAAAATTACCTTCTCCTGAATAAACACTTATGAAAAGTTGTTAGTTTTTGCGATCCTGACCATTTGAAAATTTTCAAATATAAGCAACATTACTCAGCTTCTAATAATTTAACTAATTATCTCTGTGGGCTTCATTGACATAGAGAGATAAGGGCTGAGAAATGTTGAATATACCTGACTTAGACTATTAAAAAATATTTACTATATGTAAGTACTTAAACACTGTTATTGGTAGTTGGCAATCATCCCATATCACAAAGAGAGAGATCTCTTCTCTACAGAGTAATTTAGAGCAAGAGACTACTTTAGCTGTTCTGAATCAGCGTCTAGAGGAACCTCACTCGCTGACCACCGAGGAACTTGAGATACTATTCTTGTTGGCCGTTTTGAATACCTGCCACATAGGAAAATTTTGAGAACTGATTTTTCAGCCTCCTGCTTTTAGATCAGTTTCATGAGACCCCAGAAAAATTATGCTAATATAAGAAGCATGGAAATGCTGAATCGTGTGAATTTGTGAGACAAGATCTGTATCATGGAGAAAAAAAAGAGTGCTGTAGAGGTAGTAATTGCTCACCCAAAGGAATATGAATGTGTTCCAGAAACAAGCCATTATCTCACAGCCAGTGCTACCCTGATCCTCTGAATACAAGGAGTCCATAGGCCCTAAAATTCCTCAAAGCTTAATCTCAAGTGACATTGGGAAGGAAAAAAAAAAAAAAAAAAGGGGGTGAAAGATTCAGGGAAATACCTTTGTTATGTTCCTGGGGTTTTTTTTAGTTAACATACCGCATGATTTTCCTCTCAACCTCTAGGAATGCATTGGATGTCTGTCAAGACCACAAACTTGTCCGTACTGTAGAAACGTATGAAAGTTGTCTCTATACGGAGTTGCCATTGCTCTTTTCCTTATCTGTGAAGGAAACACAGCAACTCCCACTGGGGAAATCTCATGTTAAGTTGATCTTAAAATAAAAAATCAAGGGAAAGGTCATATCCTAATAAGCCGTGCAAATATAAATTCCCAGGGAGCTTCAAAATGACATTGTATGACTAGGGCATTAACAATTTTCCAACAATGTATTTTTGAACTGCTTCCAACAGTGTTTTAACATCCGAGAACAAATAGTAAAATAAAGATACAACTGGCAAGATACAAGACCCAGTTGAGCTCTACAATTCACAGTCCATAACCCATTGATAATCTGGGGGCTTTGTATCTGACAAACACCATGGAATTGGCAAATTTTTCTTCTTTCATTGAGATGTAAACCTTGTGAGGAAGCTAATTATTGATCAGCTTGTGTATTATTGTGATCTCAGTATCAATAGTTTCTACTCTTTTCCCTAACCTAGGATTATAGACAAATGATTTCCTCAGAATGTCTGAGGGAGGAGGAGGTTCAATGTGAAAGCCTGCTTAGTATGGTATGTATGTTTGTGTTGGCAGAGATTTTTGCTATGTTATGTTCAGATATTGACCAGGAGGTGCAGAATTCCTGTTCAAAACCACATGTCATTATCGTCATCCCACAAAAGGTAAACTAAGTAAACTGACAGAAATTTTAGTCAGTTTTAAAGGAACTAGTATTTGACCCCAAATTATCTTGTCTGATTCAGTGAGCATATTATCTAGAGTTGTACAAAATATTCCATAGTTCCAAACAATGAACCAAGTCCGATACCAGTTTACATCTGAAACAGTTTAGGAATTCTCAAAATACAGGGGAGACCATTCTCTAATTGTATGAGTTTTACATAGCATGCCACATGCATTTTACAAGCCCATCCTTTACATTGGAAAGGTGTGCCTATATAAAGCTATGAGGTGAATACTGTCTTCTTGTAACCCAATGAAAACCAGTTTCTGCTTTGCAAATAGTTTGGTGTTTAACCTATTTTGCGATGATACATTGATAGTAGAAAGTCCAGGTTAGAGATCAAAACCAGGTTCTAAATTCCCAAGATCTCCCAATTTAGATACCTGTAATGGAATTAGATTATAGTTGTCCTTATTTTCATCCTTATCATATGCCTCTAAATCAAGTGTGTTACTGTTGGCGAAGGGTCAGCTAAGCTGCTGCAAAATAATTTCTTATTTTCTACAGAGTGTAGTAATAAGGTTTAAAACAGGTGTTCACACCTCGTTACACAAAGGACGGAAAGTATAGGGTGCGGGAAGCAGTCTGCTACTGAAGACCCCTTCTGATCTTTTGGGTTAGAGGTGGTTCAGACAGCTTCGGTGGGAGTTTTGCATGCACCGTGAATGCAAGAAGTGTCTTATCCTTATTCAGCTCTATATTACAGTACGTTGCGCTGGATGTAATCCAGATGTCCCTTAAGAATTCATTTTTTTTGTGATAATCTCAATAGTATTTTAATATTATTTATTTTAAATACAACCGAATCTTTGAAGAGATTGACCGTCTGTCTTGTGGTCATGCTTCAAGTTCAACATACAGAAATTTGCAAACTATTGATTTTTGTTTAGCAATTTAAAAAAAATTAGAACAGTAAAAGTCACTGTAACTTATCCTTAGTATATATCAGAGCCACATGATATTTAGCTGTTCACAAGCCTGCTTGAGGGGTTACAAAAAGTCACAACAATAACTTTTAGTTCCTCACACTAAGCTTGCTTGCCTAGAAAATTAATCTCCTTAAAAGAATAATAGGGTATGACAATATAATTTATTGCAAGGTTAACTATTGGTATTCTGTCCAAATTGAAGATAAATAACTGATTTAAAAATAAACCAATCAAGTTATTAAGCCTCCCAGAGTATATGGGCAAAATTCCAGTGTGTAATTTGTGGTTTGTATGTGAAAATGACATGCATCTTTAGATTAAAGAAATACAGTTGCATGTGATTATTCAAAATAACACTTTCCAGAAAGTTAATTAATATAATATTTTTCAGTATACTAACTTACTCCATAAATGTTCTAGAAAAATATGCGAGAAGTTAGCTATAAATATAAGTATTTTAATACATGTTTTTGTCTTGAATTCTGGGGTATACATCTATTTATCATGACATGAAACTGAAAGATTTGCTGTTAGCTGTCCTTTTAGATTACTTGCAGAAGAAATTCTTAAAGTATTTTAAATATAGAAAAAAAAGATGATGACAAGAACACATGACAGAGAAGGGAACTGAAATTTTTCTCAATCTCTTTCTTCCCCTCTTTTTAATGCTGTTAAAATTTAACATAACTGCTTTGCTTGTACCACTATTGTTAATGTTGCATAACCCTATAATTATTAATCTTACTGAAACAGCAGTAGAACTTGATTATACAGTTTTCTCCTCAATTGAAACTAGAAGAAGCTGTCAAAGATAGAAATGGAATGGCAGTTCATATTTTTAAAGAAAGCAGGCACGATTACATGAACTAGGATCTCTATAGGCAACTGTCAAGTCTCATATACAGAGAGGAATCTGAAATCCATATGAACATAGGTGACTGGGGCACACAGATTTTCTAGCTTAGAGCTCATAGACACTTCATACTCTCCACAATATTTATGTGTGAAATACAAAGTACAGTCAGAGTCTTTACTGATTTAGTCAAGCATTGGTAGATTCTTTACAGCTGGAAACAAATTAATTTACAAAAATTAGTTGTTAAAGCATTTTTTTAAGGTTAGCTGTTAAAAGTAGCAGAATTCTGAAAGTATACATTAATAACTTTTTCCGAACAGTAAATTGTTCTTAGCTGTGGATACTCTACTTTCTGTTTGGTGTCCTAAAGTGATGTCATTTTAACTCTCGAAAATTTCTTGTAAAAAATAGCAACACTAGTTTCCATCTTGCTTTAATAGAATGATTTGTACAGTTACACAGTCACTATGCAGACCAAAACTCTGCTGACTTTGAGTGTGTGACAAGAGTGAGACTTGCTATGCGTGGACACTCTGAGTTAAAGATCACCAATATTAATAACTGAAGAATAACATCAAACACAATTTTTAAAATGTTAGTTTATTACAGGAGCAAAGAACAGTAGCAAAAGCCGTGGAACTGCTAAACGAACCCTGTTTATTGCCAGACATATATGTTTGCTTAAACGTTAATATAAATACACCCTGCTTTCTGGATGAATGACACTTACAGGAAATGCAGGAGTTCATATGAAGGAACAAGGGAGTTGTGTGAAACAATTTTCCATACCTTGGCAGGTAAAAATGTTTGTTCCTTCATGAGCAAAGCAAGGCACTTTCAATGCATAATCGTAAAAAATTTTACTTCAAAACAGAAAGGTTGACAAAAGCAGGGCCAAGTCATAGCAGGCATATTCTTAGGTTATTAATAACATAGAGGAAGAGCAACCCAACAG
The DNA here is from genome assembly GCA_035590195.1 of Aviceda cuculoides. NCBI lineage: Eukaryota > Metazoa > Chordata > Aves > Accipitriformes > Accipitridae > Aviceda > Aviceda cuculoides. The sequence continues at coordinate 2,422,563 of JAVJGG010000037.1, read as the reverse complement.
AAAATAAGATCAAAGAAATTCTTTCCTTTTAGTCTTCATGCACACTGTAAAATTTGAACCTTGCCAGATCTCTTATTAGAAAATACAGTAAGTTCATGCATCAGTAACAAAGTCAGGACTTTGTAGAATTTTGCATTAATGTATCATTATCCAGGTTATACTTAAGTTCTTTTCAAAGTGCATTAATGATTTTGAAATTAAATAAAAGATGAAATTGTGTTCTTCCCTCCCAAATATTTTGCGTACTTTTTCTTATCAAAGGGCTGCAGGGAGAATATTCATCTTTTCGTTCAGGTTCAAACAGCACTTACCCATTGTGTTTTTATTAAGTTACTTCCATATCCTTAAGAGAAAGGTATCATGTTTTTTTTTCCCTTGAATAGTACATTTGGAAAAGAGTTAAATATCTCTGTCAAATTCTGTGCCACTTTCAAAGATTCGTGTTAGATTCTCAGAAAAATTTGTGACGAGGGGGCTTTTCTCAGAATACTGCTGAGGGATAGGTGACAGAAGGCTTGAATAACCTTGTATAACAACTGAGCATGTACTCTTTTTTTGAATTGTCATATAATGTTGCCCTGATAATGCATTATCTATATGCATGTTTTGTGATATTTTCTTTTTGAGTGGTAAAGGGAGTTTTGTTTATTAGTAGTAGATGGTAGGAGCGGAAATGACATAATTGAAAATAGTTTGATTTGTCCAATCTATATACTGACATCCAGGACTTCTTAGAGTTTGCTAAGGAAATTGTTAGCCCATAAACTTATAATTTTAACCCTTTTTATTTAGTTTAGAACTCAAGACAATACAGTGCTGTTCTAGGGCTTCTTGGTGTCATCTGTTTCACAGTTACTCTGATCCTGGTCTCTGTTTAGGTTGGTTGGTTTTGGTTTTGGTTTTTTTTGCTCTGTTCAGTAGTTAGTATAGTTTTAAGTTCCAATCTGCAAGTTTTTCTGAAGTATATCAAATAGAAAATTCCTAATGAAATTCCTATATTTTTTGTTGAAATTAAGAAATACAATAACATGAAAGGACGTAAGCTGGTGCTAACTTAATGCAGAGCTTTATAGTTGATATTTTAGTGTTCTTTTTCTCAGAGTGCTGTTATTTAGTCATACAGAGGCTTTAAAATTAATATTTCTTGTCTAGCTCTTGTGATAGTCAGTTTTCAGTGCTAAATTTCCTCAGACAGTTTCTACCTATTTGTCTTCTGGAATAAAATACAGAGTACGATGTTATGTTGTATTTTGTACTGGCCCCCAAAAACCAAGAATGGGGAAGATCCTCTTGATGCTCTTGTCCTGTAGTCCAATAGAAGACTCAGAAGTGGAACTGTTCAAGGTAACTTAAATTTAGAGCGCAATTCATAATTAATTTACTGGTGCTCATTAAATACTTCTCACAACGTTGCACAATGTTGCAATTTCAGTTACAAAAGCAAGCTTACCCTACTTATGACCTGATTCTACACTCCTTGTGTAGGCAGCCTGAAGTAGTCTTGATCGGATAGTTTCAAAGCTGTCTGGAAAAATTAATATTTAGAAAGATGGAGTACATGAGATGCAAAGAACATTGATCGAAATATGTGATAAGTATCCTACACTATTGAGAACAATAATTAGTGAATCACATGTAAAAACATGTCAATGTATTTTAATTGGGAATATTTTGGAGGGTCAAAAGTACAGTAGTCAGATGACAAGAGATTGCTCTATTGCTGAAAAGTGGCTGAGCAGGTTACGTGCTTCTCAGTTTGTACGGTTGAGAAGGTTAATTTTTTTTTGCTAATTTACAAGATGAAAGATACATTTGTACAACGGACGATAGGTGTACAAAAGTTCATGTGTCTTTATTATTGAATTATTTTAGTTGAGCACTCTTACTGTAGGCTGGTACAAAGCCTGCTGTTATACATAATCAACCATTTTTCTTTTGTCTGGTGTTTCTCTTGTCAGGGTAATGACAACAATTATGATGGAGTAAAGAGTAGGGCCCTTCAGCTCTGCGTTGGGCAACATTGCACTCTGAGGTGGTACGCGTGTCACTGGTAGTACCCTTCCGAGTTTAGAGATGTCTGGTAGAAGAGTTTCAGCAGCTAAGGAAAATACACTTCAATAACAGCGCGTGAATAACTGTATTCGACACAAAATCTGAACATATTTTTGTGTAGATTAATTTATGTGGCATCTAGAAGAGGAGAATGCTAAATGTTAAGCCCTCCTTGGTATATTTATCTACTTTCTCAAGCTTTGATGTGTTTGAACTAGCTTGACATCACAGAGTTTCCTGGCTGTACACACACATATACAGAGAGTATTATCTTACACTTGGCATATATCAGAAATTATATATAATTTTATATAAGAAAAAATTATATATAGGAAAGTCTGTTCCCTGTTATGCTGAGATATTTTCTGTATTTAATGTACAAATAGCCCTAAACATGTTTACATTCATGAATGAGTTTTGCAACATGGTGCTTTTTAACTTTTAAGATTTAGTGATCATCCAACAGGTTAAAATATTTGAAGTTATACTAAATAAAAAATAGTGCTCAATAAAATTACATGGGCCCTACATATAGTCTTACCATATTAAAATATATTTTACATTTTTAGTATTTTAGAAGATGACAGCTTTGTGATGAAAACAGCTCATCCCGATATCAGAGAGGCATTTTCATGGATAATTTGCAATGTATTTGACTGCCAGGAAAAACTTTAAAAGTGGGATTTAATTCAAGGAATGAGTTTAAACTCATGTTGCATTTGTTCCTCCTCCTCCTCCTCCTCTTCCTGTGGGAGTATTCAGTATTCTGCCATGGCAGAGAACTGCATTTAGGATATTAATGAGTATATTTTACCCTATTACAGTTGTATGCCTTATTAGCTCATCTCTTGGAAACAATACTTAAGTTTACTGTCTTGTGAACATTAAAAAGCACTGACATGACAGAGTTTGAGGAAAGAAAAAAATCCCAGGCTTCTTACCAACAGCATTATGCATCCATAAAAAGATCTCAATAAATTCTCTACTACTACTAAGTAGACTGAGAAAGCTTTACGTGGTTATTTAAGTATTAATATTATAAAAATTCTTCAGTGTTAGTTTAAAATTTATTACACCTAAGATGTCTCAGAAGAAAAACAGTAACTGGATATTGTGAACATAATATACAACATTTACTGTTGAAGTTACTAGCATTTCAAAAAGAAATACAAACTTTGTATTCAGATTTGAATCTCATAATGAAGTACATCTATTCTAAAATTTCTTGCTAAATTGGTACCTTAGTTGATAATTATTGACTAAGCACCATTTTTAAAGAAGAGTCCATGATTAGTATATTAAAATACATTAGAAGACAGAGTGACAATGACCTAATGAAACCAAATAAGCAATGGAGCATAAGATTGTCTTGCAAGTAGCTTCAGTGCTTACATAGCTCTTCTTGTATATTTTGCCATACTACATGCTTAAATCTTTGATAATCTCGCAAAGGCTTATGAAGCCACAGAGGAATTTGCAAATTTTCATATAATGAATCATGCGTGAGCACAGTATAAATTTACTAGGTAGCTTTTCTACTACACTTGTATACTTTGGGACAGTTTCCTATTTAAACTTACAGCAGGCATCTGGCTAAACATTGCAACTAGTGTTTCATGGTAGTTGTGGGTGTATTTTATTAACTCTGGGCACAGTGTTGTCACTGTGGTTAGTGAGAAACAGTAATTTTACACAGAAAATATGGCATTTTCTGAGAACCTAATTTCTTATGGATCTGTATTACAACATACATTGATTTATTTGTGTGTATACATGTATATGAAATGTAATTTAATAATATGCCTTAGCTAAAGAAGTCTTTCCTTAGCCAGGAACTGAGTTTTTCAAACGGCTTAACTTTAAGCAGGTATTTAAATACCATTAGCAATAATACAATATTCAAAATAAAGCATATAAGTGAGTGTTTTGCTTAACTGTGGCCTAAACAATGAATTTCTACTGAAGCTATAACACTTTCTATTGACTTCAATATAAGTTTGACATGTGAAAGCACAGTCACGGGTTCTGCATATGAACTTCTGAGTGTGGAATTTACTCTTAAAATACTTTTAAAGGCATGCACTGAACTTATAAATCTGACTGAAAACTTAGAGAATGAAAACGTTTTTTAACCCCTTGGTAATTTCCATTTTTGTTACTGTTAATAAAAGAGCTTATATCCATTATATGATACGACATTTTATTTTTAAATTAATTAAAATTTGTATTATCTTATTGTACATCTTTGGGATATATGGAAAGATTTCTGGAACACTGTCTTAGTCACCTTATTTAGCACAGCAAGAATCCAGTTTCAAAGAATCTAGAAGCGGACTGTTCTCTCGTATTGAGTCAGTGGCAAAAAAAAAGAATAATAATTTTTAAAAAATAGTGTAGTTTAAGCTGCACAAATATGAAGTTTTTGAATTATATTAATTTCCTGTAGTTAGTAAAACTTTCACTAGACCTGAGTAATATGAAGTCTGCCCAGTCTAAATAAATGCCAGTTACAAAAGGCACATTGAGTCTTGGAGCCAAGCACAGTTCTGAGAATGTTAACACTCTTGTCAATTAATTGTGTTGTGACTTTATAGTCGATAAAGCTTTGCCATCTTGTATACAACACAGCATTTTTTAATATATTTTAAAGTCAATTACTTCCCTCAGTCTTAGGAGGCCACTTACATGACAAGAGAAGGCGTACTCCTTAGTAGCTTGGCACATTTAGTTGTTATGCTTTGCCAAAGGGGGCAAAGGTCTCTCGTAAGAAGCCAGCTTTTTCTGATTACAAAACTGATTGTGATTCATTGCCTATCTATCAGTATCCTTTTTTAAATCACAATGATTCATAGAGAGTAACGCCTACATTTTATATCATGAGATAGTTTTACAATATTGCCGGTGCGAGTTAGAGACATGTTGTTTGTTTCTGGTTTCCTCAAATCACTCAAAACCAAAATGATCCAGATTTGAGCTCTACTAAGGCAAGTGGACATATTGTAAATACCGATATATGATCTTTACCCATTAGAATTCCGCAGACGTTTATTCTGATTTTTGTATCAGCAATTAGGTGATATGTTATTTTTCAGATTTTTATGCTTCTGGGGTTTTTTGTTGTTGTTCAATGGAATGAAATAACAATAATTTCTATTTTGAAGAGTGGGAGATGTTTTTAAGACATTTTTGAACAAAAAGCATTAGAAGATAAGTTTTTCATCAGGATTAATTCTAGTTTCAATACATTGCACCTCACAAAGCATGGACTGCAGCTGCCTGTAACGAGAAAACTGTGCAGTTTTTCTGCTCAAGTATTTCTAAGAACAATTTGAGGGTCCTTTCCCACAAACTCTGAATCTGAGTTAACAGAGCAGAAATTGTCTCTACAGCTCAGTGTTCTGCCAGTCTTGTGACAGTAATAGAACACTTTCCTTCCTATTGTAGTCAGTCTTTTACCACCGGGAGCCTAACACCGTATCACTTCCAGAATTTTGTAGTTATGTTCCCCATGATTTTGAAGTGCCGTCCATCTTAAATCTGAGCTCTTTATCTGTCTATGAAGTTTTTCAGATATATAAATCAGTTCTTGTTATACAGCTGTCTTCCATTGCCCACTATTCTTAATTTCTATTTAGGCTGTTATTTGAGCACAGCTTTGCAATCAATTTCTTTTATATCCTGAAATAACTTGAAGTTTCATCGATGTCTATCCAGTATCAGAATGCAACAAAACCTAACGTTAAATAATTAAAATAAGATGGTAGAATTTGTAGTATATCTGAGTAGCCTGTGGCATTTTTGAGCTTGTTTCTCATTTGTATTTATATTTGCAATGGTTTATGTTACTGCAAGGATATAAAATGCTGCTATTTCAAATAAGAATCCAGGCCATTTACCATTTTGTGTGAATTCCATAGGCACAGAATAGAAAATATATTTTAAATTAAACAGCTCTATTATTCTCTGAATGGGCTTTTTTTTCCTCTGTTAGCAGCTACCTCCTAAACATTGTAGTAAATTTTATGGACTGTGCTTTTAGTGATCACAGCTTGTAGTTATAATTCAGTTATAGGAATAAAATACATTTCCTACTGATTTATGAGTTGCTTGCCTTTGGCCTTTTCAAGTGTTTGGGTTTACACCATTTCTCAAGTTTCTTCTGATGTTTTACTGTGCAACTTTGCTGAGAGGACGAATGGGTCGACTCCTCCCTTGCTTTTCATTTGGCTTTTTGAAGGATCTCGGTGTCGCTCTTCTCTGCAGCCCTTGCACAGTGCACCACTTGGATTTCTCAGCCTGGTTCTTAAGCCATCCAGTCTTCAACACTCCTCCATGGTTTGCATTGTGGAGATGTGACAGAAACTTGCATCTGGTGGCAGTATTTCAAGATGTTCCTGGGAGTATCTGGTTTGTTGTCACACCCTTAACATTCCACTCAGCCCCAGCTTGTTGCTTTTCTTTTTGCTATCAGAATTTTGGTCCTGTGCTGGTTCTGCAGGTTAGTACAGCAGACTGTAAAAGGAGACTTTCATAAGCTCGTACCCCTCCCACTCAATGATTAACCCTTGAGGTGTGCTTGTTGGGTGCACCCTGCCACGGTGGTGATACATCCCTCCTCCTCTGCTTAAAGATGGAACAAAACCATTTTGTCTAGAGCCGCTAGGCTTGCTTTTACATGGAGTGTTTATTCCCATTCTTTCAAAAGTATATTGTCTATGTTGTGTGGTTTTGGTATTGTCAGGTATCTTTCCTAATGGACATGTTTATTTTGGGGCCATGTTTAGATGGCTTGGGGGCTGGATCTGAGGAACAGAGAAGAAAATGTCATCCGTTGTCTTGATCTTGTGCTTGGAGTCAGGGCTGACGTTCAAAGTGCACCAAATCGTCTATGAACTTACTTCTTCACTAACTCACTTCTTATCATGGAGCTCATTTTGACACTCAACATTTGCTAGAAGACACTAGGTATTTTCTTTGGTTTTGCAGGTAAATTAGGGGGGGGTCGGGAGTTTTGGTTTAGAGTTCTCTAATTGAAAAAAATCCACAAAAGTTTTGTTCTGCAGTGAGCTCAATTTTCATTCCTGTAAGAATTTTTGATAAATTCATACTTGAAAAGAAAAATAGCAGGTCTACTTGAGACGGTGGTACAAGCAGGAGTGTGCTTGCCTCCAAGGTGCAAGCAGAAGTACTTTTGTTCCTGCTACAATACATAGGTCTAGGGTAGGAATGCTGAAAGGCAGTGCTGAGTTTTCAAAAACCATTTGAATTTACAATAAAAAAAATTGTCAATACTTATTCTATCAGGTGCCTACGTAAGCTTGGGCCCTTTTCCCACACAATGGTTTCTAATGTGTAATTTGCTTGAAAAAAGACTGCTTTGGATAGCTGCTTTAAGTCCTACCAATGTATTGCTCTTCAGTACACACATCATCACATAAATGAAACAATTTCTGTCATGAATTATACCAATGTTTTGAATATGTGCATGGATAAAAAGAAAAAATCCTTTTTACCTCTGCTTCTTGGTAATGCAAACATAAAAAAACAAAATTCTGTAATGGAATTTTTAAAGCAAGTCTTTATAGCTTTTTGCTGTTACTTTTTTTTTTTCCCCCTTGCTGCAGTTTGAAGCTTACTGATTTTGTCAAGCACAGAATTGGGCGTATCAGCCAACAAGGCTCTTTTTATGTACTTGTTTGTTTGTTTGTTTAAGAGCATCACTGATTGTGTCAGCAGAGTTCTTGGAAAGAGGTTTTTTTTAGTTATGTTGTGCTCCCTCTGCTGACTCTGCAGCAACAGAACACAAAGTAGTACAGTCCTATGTTATGGAGTGGTTGTCAGATTTAAGAACCTGCAGACCACGGAGCAGTTGTTTTGATGTATCAAGTGGACTATGTCCAAGAGCTTTGAGTCATTGTTTGAAATATAGAAAAAATTCACATACTTTGGTTTATCTAAAAACAAATTACCTTTATTTTATGCAAATGTTGACTATTAGATAAAGTCCGTTACGATGACAGATACTATGAATGAAAAATATACCATTTTCATGACTGAAGAAGGTATCTCCTAAAGGCTTAAACTAAGCTTAAAGCTTTGTTCTACTCAGACATGGTCAGAAATATTAAAAATTTGTAGAGTAATACCATCCCTGCTGAAGAAGATTGGCATTTTAATGATAACACAGAGAAGGGGGGGAGTAGATAATATTCTTTCACTGGACAAGTGGAGAACTGAGGCAAAAGTCTAAATAGTAGCATCTTTTTTTTTTCTCCAGGAAAAAGTAAATTCAGTAAGATGATGCAATTTTCTCTAAATAACCAGAAGAAAAATGAATATGAAAAAGTGATACCATTTTTCCAAGCCTTACTAGAATTGGTGACCATCTCCACCTTCCAGAGACATCAGTTAATCACTTTCTGAGCACAGTGTATCACCAGACCCTATGCCTCACATTTAGGACCTGAAAACAGCACTGATGAAAATGTTGGCTTGAACTATTTGTCCGTTGCCACATAGAATTTCTGTGTCAGAGGCAACGAAACAACTGAGTTAGTGAAAGGGGAATGCAATTGTTTTATCACAAGACTGTCCTTTCTCTTCTTATAGTCCTTTTGCAGCATTCTCTTCTAGAGGATCAATGAAGGTATTTAATTCAGTGGATGTGGTGCTGTCATTTAGGGTAGATGTATTTTTGCAAGGCACACATAAAACATTTTATCGTTCCTCTTAATTAGATAAATACATTAAATATATGCGGATATCAAGCTGATACCTTCACCATCTCTAAATTTTTCTTAAAAGCTAGGAAAGGCTGTGTGTTCTTAACCAACTTATATATGACATTATTTCAGAGATGGTCTGAGCCTGCTTTAATTAAATCAATTGACAAAAGTCCCATTAAGTTCTGCAGCACTTGCATGTGAGTTTACTTGACAAACTCTGACACATTTATACACAAGATGAAATTCAAACTATTCCATGAAATATGTTTTAATGACAAAAAACCCAGCAAAACCAATATTTACCTCATGTATATATTTGTCCATATTTTACCTGTCCATGTAGTATAATTATACCATTGCCTTGATTTTAGTAAAGTTTCAAAGCTGAGAGGCTTTAACTGTTTTTTTTCTTCTGATTTTCTGTAACTCATATGAGGTTAGGATGTTCCGGTTGCTTCATTAAATACCTCTAGGGTCATATTTTGGTAGTTTTGTCTGGAAAGAGCGTGTCTAGAATGTAGTGCAACAGGCCTTTCAGGTTAACTGAGCACAGGTAGTGTTTATGGTAAAGAGTAGCTTGTGATCCAAGATGTTTTTCATACCACGGTAATCTCTTATGTTCTGTTTTATGTTTTCCAAATATAAAAAACGCACTGAATAACTCTCTTTGGAGTTGGAAATCAAGTCAATTTGCAATTGCTACTGAGCGGAGTACCTTAATGATTATGACGGTTCTCCCAGTCAGCACCAGACTGACCACCGCAGGCTCACTGCAGCTGACAGCTAACACAGACATGTACCGGAGGAGTTCGTGTGCCACCTTCTACTTTCTTGTAGATAATGGTTAGCAGTTGGCTACATGAGATAAATTGCAAGTAAAAGGAGTTGTAACAGCTAGTTTCATATCTTAATGTTTAAGGTTATCTCAACAGCATTTTCTCTTTCACTTCCGGTCTTCTTGATGATTAAATGTTAAAGCGTGTTCTTCTGACTTCATGTGAATAACGTCTCTGCTACTATTCTGCATAGTCTTTTGCTGGCTGAGAATGATTTTTGCACATGAAAATCTTTTTAGCCAATGTTAGTTATGTTTTTAGTACCTGGATCTCGTATGAGCATGTGTGAGTTTTATGAAAGAATCCCGGAGTAATCTGTTGATTGGACTTGTGCTTTGGATGTTCTGGTGTTTTGTTTGTGTTTTTTTTTTAAAGCCATGACAAGACAAGACTGCAATTAAATATTTTTTGCAGAGTTGAATGTTGGCATTCACCTTTTATGGGGAGGAAAAAAAGACAAAATACGCAGCAGAAATCAAGTAAAGTTACAGGCAAAATAGAAATATTTGTGAACTCTTAAACATAGGAACAGTTTTCACATTTTAGTTTTCAATAATGCAAGTATAAAACTAGCACATAAAAGGTTTTCTCCATTCTAGTATTTATAATGTAAATTAAAACTGAACAGTAAAATTCATTTTGTTTCCAGTGTAACAGCAAATTTTATTAAATTGAACAGGTTATCCATAATTTGACTCAGACTTAGCAGTCATATATGAAGATTCAGACTTTAAAACTGTAATGAAATGCTTTGATTTTTATATCCAAAACCTGAGCAAACCTGAAAATTCTCATAATTCAGAAATGTTTATGAATAATATCAATGTGGGATCATTGACGCCTAGCTGTTTTTTTGTATAAGGAAATGCTATAATGCCAGAATATTTCATTTTAACAGAAAACTTCAGGTCTTCTGTTGGGTGTATGTGTATATGTATAGTATCATTGCTTAGGTACCTTTGTGGGCATTTTAAGTTAAATTATAAAATAGACAACATAATGATTTTTCAAAACTAGAAGTAGATGTTTTTTGCAGTGGGATGATTGAGCAAAGCCTTTTTAGTTGACTGAAGATCAGAAGAACTGATATTACTAGTCATGGGGTGTTAAACTCTGGAAGGCTGGAAGGGGTGGAGTTTATAGGCTTCTGCTCAAAGAATCGTAAATAGCTGCTTATTCCAGATTTTATTACCTTAGAGCTGAAATATGAGTAACACAAAATGGAATTACTTTGTGACCCGTAGTAGCTGATAGGTGCACCCACGATTCCCTGGTTTTCTCTTCTGTGTAATCTTGGCATTTTTATTTCCTCTATTCCCAGCATACAGAACGTGTGATGAGAACAGATGCACAGAAAAAAAATGCAAAACAATTAATAAGGAAAAAACAGCATGCATGAAATGCAGTCCTTCGTATTAGGTGATTGTTAAAATAACAGATTACATTATTTATTTATTTTTATTTTTCTTCTTCTAAAACTTAACAAAAATCTAAACCATCATAGTTCTAGGCTAGAAATACTTTTACAGTGATACCGCTCTGGCATTATTGGTAGACTTTGCTGAAACAAGTTAGCTGTGCTGACTGTGAAAACAAAATTCCTGCTAAGGAGTTGCTATATCCTCTTGGCTTTTGGAGTTTGTGCCTAGCAAGCCAGACCTCTGGACTTACATGCTTATCTGAGTCTTTCTAAGCTGTAGTATATCTGCACATAGTGAATTTCATGCACACACTGTGTTACAATGATTCAGCAGTTTCAAAGAATTAATCACATTATACATAATCAAATTCTCCAAAACATCACAGTCATTCACTGTATTACGAAGTGAATATAGACTAGCTTTAACTTGCTGTTTAGCTCACAGAGGTTTGCAAACTGAAGTCTCAAATTGAACAACGTGATAATGCCTCGAGATTCTGAGAATATTTTTATAGAGTTTTTATGGATGATGCTGGAAAACTCATTTTAACATCTGCTTTGTGTGTAATACAAAAATTGAGACCAGTGGCGCGTGACTAAGTGTATCTCTAGTCAGCGAGTGACTTAAGCTTGCGCTTCCCTTTACCCGTGTCCTCAAGGCTCTTCAGCTGCTTCCGTCGTGTCTGCGCAAGGGCAGCTGTCCGTGTGAGTCCTGCCGCCTTCCGATGGCGTGGTTGCCTGCAGTTCTTTCTTGGTAACCTCACGGGTGCGCCTGTGCGTATGGAGTCCTGTGGACTCCACAGTCCATAACGTGGGCTATAACTGGGACCATGCCTGTAGGCATCCTTCTTCTTCACCCCTGAGGCAGCCGTCCGGATACAGAGCGCGCATAACTCTCAATGTCGCTTGCGTAAAGGAATATAAGCCAATGTTTAAATTGTAGATGTCTGTTGATTTTATTTGATTTTTTAAAAGATGTGCCTGGTTAATTACAAAAATGGACTCTTAAGAAGGAGTTTATTCTATTTTATTGCTTTATTTGGAAATCTTTTTAAGGAAGACAGTTCCTAGTGTTGGTGGCCAGGGATTTGCACTTCATGCTTAGAGAAAAATTGACTATTTGCAAGCTACTATATAACACCAAGGTACTCTGACAACCTATAATGTACTTTCACCAGATAATTTTCACTTGTGGCAGTTAGAAATTCTGTTGTTTACTCATAGGCAGATCTTACTTTCATTAAGGATAACCTGCGACCATATATCCCATCCAATGGCTGCAGCCTTTGGAAAGTCAGAGGGCTGGCTGACTGTTAGGCTAACCTTGCCCACAGTTGACCCTGAAACACGGTGTGCTTTACAGGACTCTACTTTATCAGTCATGAAGTAAGAGGAGTGGCTGTATGAAGAAGCTACAGGTTTCCCTTTTGTCTGCTAGGGGCAACATGTATGTTGTGCAGCATGGGATACGGTAGCATCTCTTCTGTTCCCCCTGCAGTGAGAATTTCTTATTGGAAATTTAAGAGTAAGGAGGATATCTTACAACCTCTTCTTGTCAGTGTTCAAGGTGGAAGAACTAAAAGGTTGTGCTGCGAGTCCTAAAAGGTGGAAGAATGATGGTGACTTTCCTGAGGAAAGCTTGAGAGAACTGTAACCATTTCTAGACTTAGAACTTCAGCATAGTTGATGGGGAGGACTGTCGAAACAAAGGATGATCTCAAAATTATAGAGCAGATCTGTTCCATTATATTCATTTTGCAACAACAGTTTTGGCAGTGTGACAGAGTAGTTTTGATTCAAAGTAGATCAAATCAAAGTTCTTCTTATCTAGAGGTTAGAGGCCGCTTACTTGATTGGGTCTAAAGTCCAAATTAAACAGCCAAAGTGACCAAGTTATATTAGTTCCATATCATCTATTCTATTTTTAGGTTAGAGTGTTCTTTTTATAAACCATGGAAAATTAAAGACAAACCCTAGTTATAAAACAGTAGGTGCTTTACACTTGCTGTTACTTGCAAACTTTTTCATAGTTGAAATATGTCTAAATTGAGGATTTTGGTTCAGCTAATTGTCAGAAGAGGGCTCGGAAAAACATTTTATATCTCAATCTAAATTCATTCAATTTGCTGAAGACTTTTGCATAAATACCTATGGAATCTGCAAAGTCATAAATTAAATTTCCTTGAGCCTTGGGTTTAAGACTGGGATAAAACTTGTGACATACTTGAATGACTAAAGATTTCAGATATTTCTAGTTATTTGGAGGAAAAAACACCACTATTCAATACAAACTACTTTTGTTTTTTTCTTAATATAAAAAACCTTAAGATTTTCAGGCACTTGGGAAGAATGACGATTAAAATTTGCAAAACTGAAAACTTAATTGTGGAAGACTTCTAATTCTATTCATATGCATGCTATTGAGAGATGCAATTAAAGTCAGTGTTACCTATCTGTTAAAAATTAAAAAAAAGTGAAAATTTTTTGTCCAGTTACGCTGCTTTAATTTTGCATCATTGGGGTTTGGGGGGTTTTTAAATTATTTGCATGCTTGCTAAAGCACATAAATGTTCTATAAAATATACTATTAAAGTGCAATTGTATTGCATCTGGCCATTCATAATTATTTAGATGGTTATTTTTCCCATATACATTTTTGTCAATTATTCATCTAACCGCTGTTCTGTAAGCCCACTAGTTGTCTCTGCTGCCTTTTGAAGTACCGGTCAGATCAGTTCATTCTAGTAGCATACCTGTGACAGCCATTCTGTTCTGAGGTTAGCCTGAGCCCTGAATGTGAGCGAATCTCATTCGCTCTTATGACATGAGACATCAGAGCATTTCGAAGAACCTCAGAGCTGGGTTAACTGCCTAGTGTTAGCCGTGCAATGTTACTGTACAGTCTAATGCATTATATGGTGATAAACTCGAGCCAAACGATAGACGGGGCCTAAACATTCCCCTGAAACCTACACCTGGTCGTGAGTTTGCATCTCAGCCCTTTGGACATGCGACAATTGGACCTCAGCTAGAGCCTGAACTTGTTACAGAGATAACAAGCTTCTTTTAAAATGTCTTTTTCTTTTTTGTTGTTGTTTTCAGGGATTACAATGGTTGACACAGAAATGCCGTTTTGGCCCATTAATTTTGGAATTAGTCCAGTGGATCTGTCTGCAATGGATGATCACACACATTCCTTTGACATAAAGCCATTTACCACCGTTGATTTTTCAAGCATTTCTTCACCACACTATGAAGATGTTCCTCTTGCAAGAACTGATCAGACAAGCATTGATTATAAATATGATATCAAGCTCCAGGACTGCCAAAGTATGCTTTTAATTTTTTTTTAATATTTCCTTCATGTTCATATTTGCTTCATTCTCTGGAAAGTGTACTATCAGCAAAAGGATTTAGAAGTATTCAGATGCCTAAATGCTGGTATCCTGTGTCATCAGAGATGCCCACAAGATATTCTTGCAGGGCAGATAGAAAAGATAGAATACATATAGCAGACCTTCACCTTTCCAGAGCAGCAGTTGGAGATTAGACAAGGTATCATAAAGTATCTAAAATGACATTAAACACTTTTTATTAGACACATGAACCCCACTATTTGTTTCTGAAACCTTCAGTCTCCTATTCATGTACCTTGTGTGTAAACTGACCTTTGAAGCTCTATGCACACAATGCAGAATAAATATCCTGGATGTTAAAAAATGCCCTAGCATACATAGCATATTAATTATTAATATGTGCAGCTTTTAAATTCCAAACAGTCTAAGAAATTGATGGAGTAGAAATATTGGCTACATCCGAGTCACAACGTTGGTATAACTTTCATCAGTGTTCCTATTGCAGGGATAACCTTGGAGCTTCATGGGCTAGTATTATTTATACACTATGAAAAATGCTGCTTTTTTGCCAGTTACAGTAAAAAACATTACATGAAACTCTCTTTTTAAGAAAGGAAGTGACCTGTTCTTAAATAAGGTGTTACTGCATTCCTGCTCAAAGTAGGAATGTGAAGTTGCTGTGCCTGGAACTTTTTTAAGGATCTGCTTAGCCTGCTTAGGTCTGACATCACTTTTGTTTGTAGTAATCTGTTCAGAAATTCTTTCAGGGAATTCTTGCCAGGAAAATTTAATTTTGGTTGTATGGCGAAGCAGGTGCTGTGTACCTCTTGTGTACCAAGACATCTTGCCAGCTAATAATTCGTTTTTCTTTTGTTCAGTTAGAAATGTCCATAACACTTTAATAACAACCTAGAGAGTGCAATAGAATTTAGGTAGTATGAATCCTCTTCGCCTTTACTTAGATAGTTTTCCACCTTTCTTTTTTCTTCCTAGTTTATATAGGAAAGAAAACTTTCTAGTTTGTATAGTGTAGCCAGTCTGGAAAAGCAAACATTCACCTTGTTGTAATACTATGTCGGTTACATCAATCCTGAGATGTGATCTGATGTGATGTTATAGTGTCAAATATTACAGCTTTCTTCTATGACCAAGTAATGATTGATTTAAAGATATCGTATTTGGTTGTTTGAACTTGTTCAATACTACAAATTGCTCTCTTAATTAGAAACTTTCAGAAGAGAAAATGTATCTCTAAACTGCATCCAATGTTGGACAGTGTTCCCCAGGAGAGAGCTAAATGTCTTTAAATATCCAATATTATATTCTTATATATATATAACACAATAATATATTATTCAATGTATAGGTCTATTAGATACATAAATATTTTTTTTTAGACTAGATTAGAAACTCCAGTCCATCTCCCTGCAGTAGTTCTGAACACCTTAAAGTAATACAACCAGATTAGGTGCTGAGAAAAGTATGGTCTTTCAAGTATGAGATCTCCATATGTAAATTTTTAATATCCCTGTCTTCAAATCATTCCACACTACAGAGCAGAAAACTGAATCTTTAATACACTTTCTACATCAGAATCTGCCTCTTCGAGGTTTTTCAGCCTATATACTGCCAGTGAAATAGTGGCTTACAGCTTACATCCCTTTACATCCTTTGTTTACTACTTGTTTTGTATTATGAAGCAGACCTATGAATCTGGCTATGTGTACTGTGATTGCTTGTGATTATTCCTTGCTTCATCTTCTGTATATTTAATTATACTTTGAATTTATCATTTAAATCTTCTCTATACACAGGTGCAATCAAAATGGAGCCTCCTTCCCCACCCTATTTTTCAGAAAAAGTTCAGTTGTACAATAAACCTCATGAGGAGTCTTCCAACTCCCTTATGGCTATCGAATGCCGTGTGTGTGGGGACAAGGCCTCTGGATTTCATTATGGTGTGCATGCATGTGAGGGTTGTAAGGTAAGTTGTCACAAACGTATTTTTTCTGAAGTAAGATTTGATACTATTTTCATCTGAATAATCACTTGGTAAAAACAGAGATCTGTGCTTTTTAAAAAAAGTTTTAGGTCTTTAAGTAAATTGTTCCACATGTACTGCATATACTTTATGACTTAATAAGCGGGAGTTTTTTTAAATATACTTTGCTTTTTCTATTTTTTTTTTACTGATCTATTTGCATTTTTTGTGCATTTCTTCTACTTTTTCAGTTATGCAGTTATATTTCATTCCTGCTCTCTTGGAGGTCACTTGCAGAATCTGAATTCATAGAACGCAGCAAAAGCAGGCTCATGCCCAAATCCAAAGCTCAATACTCTGAGCAATTTAAAATTCACAGTCTTTCTCATTTGTTAGAATTTCTTTACTCAGTTTACACATTTCTAGGTCACTACAGAAAAGTC
>JAVJGG010000037.1:2395252-2405740 GCA_035590195.1 Aviceda cuculoides | reverse complement strand
AATAGTACTAAAGAATGTGGCTTTCTGCTTTAAAACTCCACTGGCTTTTTTTTATATCAATGATATTTAGTGTTCATAACATATAAAGGACAAATGGATGGTGTAAAAATTGACCATCCTCAAGAATTAGAAGAGAAATGCCAGAGAAAGAAATTAATAATAATTCATTGAGTTCAAAGAAAAATATTACAGAGTTTAATGTGAAATTTCCATCTTCTCTATTTTCGATATCTTGAGGAAAACAACTAATAGGAAAGACCCAGTCCAGAGCTTAAGTAAAATTTGTAGCACTGAATTAGGAACACACATAAAGCAATAAGTATGCTGTTTATTATTTAAATTACAGTGAATTATATAAATAAAAATTGGCATTATGCTTTTATTGTTATTATTCTCTGTGAGGAAAAATTAATTTTTACAAGGAACAAATGATTATAAATTTGGATAAACTTTATTAATAGATTATGAGTCATCTGAGAAAGCATCTTTAAACTGTAGAAAGACAGAATTGTGAATTTTCATCAGGCTTTCTCTCTTTATAAGATTTCATAAGACGTCTGTGTGATAATTTCTGTGAGTTCAGCACCAAGTTTTTGGATTTTTCATGTGCCAATGTAAACTTGTAATATCCAAACAATGGAGATAAACTAGAAAATAAAACAACCTAGAAAATAGAACCCAGAAATAAATATTGCAAATTTAGTTCAGCACCGTGCAAAACCAAAGAAATAGAGTAGATGAAAGAATATAAATTCTCTTTAAGTACTCAGGCTCAAGAAGGAAAATAAATATTTGAAATAGAATAAAAAATACTTAGTTGGGAAAGAAAACTTAAAAAAACCCCAGATAACCCATAATCTTTTCTATTTACTTGAGATCAAACTGCTGTTGGCAGAATTTTTGGTTTGTTGTGATTTATAAAAAAATTTCTACATTGGTAGTGAGTGAACTTTAAATTTTGAAAATGTCATGTTCACTTTATAGCAAATTGTCCCATGAGCAGTGGAACGAACGAAGCTCTGCTTCCTTTGGCGTAGTGTTCTTCACGCTCAGCATGTCTGTAGAGCTCTCACCTTACATCCCTAGTGTCCTTCAAACCCCATTGATTCCCATAAACTTCCCCAGCTATTTGAGATTTTTACTCCTCTACCAAACTAGGTTGAAAATGTCTGATACGATCAGAACAGGAGCACACGGCTAAGCAGACAGTATGACCACATGAGCCTTGCTTCCTTAGGAAATCTGTCTAAACCAAAGTTACGTTCAGTGTGTACACAGAAAGGCACTTTGTGTGTACAGAGAAGTGAGGTGATGACACTGGCAGTTTCTGGCATCCTTTTACGTGCTTTTATGTTTACTCCAGGGCTTTTTTCGAAGAACAATCAGATTAAAGCTAATATATGACAGATGTGATCTTAATTGCCGCATCCATAAGAAAAGCAGAAATAAATGCCAATACTGCAGATTTCAGAAATGCCTTGCCGTTGGAATGTCACATAATGGTAAGTGCACATAGCATATTTTAAAACGATAACATTTCATCTGAAAAATAACATAAAACATTAATATGATTACTGAATGTGCTGCTTTAACATCTAGAGTCTTTCGTTTCTTTACACTAGGTAGTTTAGAAATATGT
Organism: Aviceda cuculoides; assembly: GCA_035590195.1. NCBI lineage: Eukaryota > Metazoa > Chordata > Aves > Accipitriformes > Accipitridae > Aviceda > Aviceda cuculoides. The sequence goes on along the minus strand of JAVJGG010000037.1, from coordinate 2,404,101 downwards.
ATCAGAGAGATTGCCTCTGAGTTTAGGGGAGTATGTATATGATTGGAGATTACTTTCAATACAAAAATCAGATAGGTAGGTATCCGCACTTCTCAATATAATACATGATGTAACATATGAGTTGGTTTTACTCTCCGTCATTCTTGCTCATTACGCTGTTGGTTGTTCTTCCTGAACATATTCCTATTGTAATTGTTATTTTTCAGTTCATTGTCTTATTTTCTGACAAGACTCTTTTGCTTACTGTAGTTCAATATCCCTTTCCTGTAAGCGGTGAACTTCATTTAATTATGAAAAATGGACTAGAGAAGTTACTGAAACTTCGTGAATAATAACAACTTGAATTTGATGCTTAGGACACTTACCGAGGACTGTTAGCATCACGAAGTTAACACTTCGTCATACTGGAATACAACATACTTTAAATGAATGGGCCAGACCCTGTACTGTTTTAAAAATCCTGTCCTCCTCCTTCCTCGGATGCCCACACCTGGGCGTAGGTTCCAGTGTGTGGTAAGTAGGAGTGCAGTGTTTCTTAGCACGCCCGTTCGGCTGTCAGCCTCTCATCCTACAGTGTGTATAGCTGTGACTGCTGTGTAACACGCGCTGTCTGACCTCTCCACCATCCAAAGGTGAATATCCCCTCCCATCTGTGAACTGTAAGCAGCGTTTCCATTTTGAATATGTTGCAGTCTTAGATTGCAAAGGTGTTTTCAGTTGTATGTGGTTCTGTGATTGCCGCCTTTATCAGTAGGTAAGCAGGTAGCATTAAGCATATCATGATACTCCTCTCTTGCATAGAATTTAGAAGATAGTCCCCCTGAACTTTAAAATTAACATATCAATTGATGTGGAAATACTTATGAATGTTTGGACAGAAAGACAAAATGAAGATTCTTTGCTGCCTTGCTTTGGCAAAGTTGAGTAAAAACAGGAATTAAATGTCATAACATAGAGACTTATGTAATTCTAAGGGTAAAGAATTGCAAACATGACTGGGAAAATAATTTCTCTGTGGTTTTTTTAGAACTTTCATTATTTTCAATATAAAAAATGAGTGTACTGTCCCCAAGAGGAAAGCTTAACTGTGGTTTGCAAAGTTAATACATGTAGTGAATGTAAATTGGTATGGGAAATGTTTTGCTAATAGAAAACATGGTTTTCAAGTTCCTGGGATGCAACAGTAACACTTAAAAATAAATCTAATTTTGAAATGCTACTGTGGGTATTTTTATAGTAATTCAGGAGGTTTTATTATTATTATTTTCAAGGTGCATGCCAAATTCTCTCATAACCTAGCAACACAGCTTCTAATTATGTCAATGGGAACCATGTGCAGTTCTATCAAGAAGGGGAAGGCCAAGACCGTTCTCTTTGGCTTAGTAACATCAAGGGCCAAAGAAATATTTTTAAAATTAACATTTCACCTGCCATTTCTTCCTGTTCAGCCACTGCCAAGGCAGAAGCTGTGGCACCAGCAGGGGCCATGCTTATGGGAGTTGGGGGAGGCATGCAGAGGGCAGGGGGAAAGGGCAAAGCCATTTGTCCCAGAACTTGAAGGAATGCTTCCATTTGCTCTCACCTAACAGGAGTTAGTAGTGTTTATTTTCAAGTATTGGCTTCTACATTTGCCTTTTTTACCCGCTGTAGTTACATTGCATTGCATGAAACAACACCCTCATTCCTCCATCATTTATAAACAAACAAATTTTTAAAAAAGAACTAAATTTCACCTTTGAAGACACAGGCCTAAATAAAGAAGCATGCAGAAGTGCAGCACTGGATGTTGTCAATGACACTGAGACACATTTTTATGTTACATCTGCAGATTAAAGTTTGTCCATTTGAGTACTGAAATCATCTAAATTTTAAATCCTGTGGATTATTTGTGCCTGAGGGTTCCAGTCTATGACTATCTTTGCATAGATATATTATTGCAAAACGAATAGGGCACTTACAAAGATGGGGAATGCAAGGAGACTTAGCAGCTACAGCCACATTTTTTCACGCATAAATGCTACATACCACTTGGCTGAAGGTTAAAAAAGACAGTAGTGTTCTCATGCTTTGAATATTGTTTTCCTTTCCTTCTCTAGCCACAGTGCTGCTCTGTGTTTAACCCTTAATTGCTAAGATTGTATTCTGAAGTACCACTAAGCAGAAGCTCAGTTCTTTTTTTTTAGAAATTTCATTAATTTTTTCTCTTCTACTGAACGTACTATTTATATAAAACCAACTACTGTAATGTGAAAAAGAGCACACATGGCAATATGTCTTTATTACCAGTTCTGGGAGCAGTGAATTGCTTAGTCTGGGCACGTGCCTCCGGTAAACTCGAACAGGTATCTGCCTGCCCTGGCTTTATCTTGTGTTTTCTAGTGTAAGAAACTGTGTTTTATAGTCTATTTGGGGACTCATTTATGCTCAAAAAACCCCCGTAATCTAGACAATCAGAATAGTAGAGTGCTGTACAGAATAGCCTATAAGCAATCGTAGTGACTTCTCCAAGCCATAAAAAGTGGCTAAGGATAAATATTCTATTTTTTTCACAGAAAGGCAAAGAATATAATGTAGCATATAGTGTCTTACTATATTCACTATTGGTTTTATATCGCTGACATTTAGAGAATACTGTAAATGCAAGTAAATAAATAACTGCCAAAGAGAGAGAGATCATACATTCCAGCTGCAGGCACATGCCCAAATTTGCACAATCTTCTACTACTGCAAAAGAAATGGCCATCTGAACCTCTTCTACCCCCGCAGGACGAGCAGTGAGCCATATTTCCAGATCTCAGACCAGCTCGCTGGCTTGTCCCTGCCCTTCCCGCCCCTGCAGATCCTGCCTTGATCCGCTTCCCCGGCTCCCAGCAGATAAGGAAGCTGGGGCTGCTGTGAGGGTGGATGGAGGAAAGAGAAGACAGAGTACCAAGGAGGATAAGTGGTCCAGGGAAACAGAGGATGAGCCACAGGAGGGAGGTGGAGACAGAAGCAGAAAAGGGAGAAAAGATCGTGCCACCCATCCTTTAAATTTTCCTCAACCACCAGAAATGCTGTGAACTCTTATCCACTCTGTGAACTCGCTTTTTTCCACCCTAACCTCTGTGTATCACCAATCCCTCCTACTTCTCCTCTCGCCCAAAATCCCACTTTCTAAATTCCTTCTGTAAACCTCCTGGTGCCTGACCTCTTCCTCGCTTTTGTCTCAGTCCCCTGAAAATGACAATGACTTCCCCAAAAGTAAACTACTAAGCTAGTACCACAAAATTCAATCTTGCCCCAAATTTTGCCTGCAATGCTCATAAACATTGAACAGAATCTGCTGCAACTAATTATTTAAAAAATATATTCTAAACATAAAAAAAAACTTGAAAACTATTCTTTTGCCTATCAAATTATAAGATAGGAATGTTTGATTCACAACTCTCTAACTTTATGTTGTTAATGAATTTTTGTATTTAAAATATATTTTAGGGTCCTGATTGCCTTATGTTTAGGAAACTTTATTCTCATAATTCATGAATTATATCAGAAATCTTCCAAGACACGTATTTTCATGAAATAGGGACAGTGTTTAAAATTGGATCATGAGAGATTCAATGCTATTAGTCCATCCCAAACCCACACATTTAGAAAGAAACAAACACATGCAGAAATGATAGATTGCTAATAAATGTACGATCCATACAAAAATAAACATGCATAATAAACTTTACTACAACACATGAAAATATTATGAGATTCCTTAGGGATTTTATTATTGCCAAATTATTTTATGTAAAAATCTGATATTATGATGGCAGGCAACAAGGTACACCCTAAGGATTAATATAGTACAAACCCCAGTAAGATCTCATTTCCACTTTTAGTGAAGTCAATTCACGTATTTGGAAGAAGGCTTGGTCCTATCTGCTAAATGCAAACTCTGCTCGTGTTAGTGGCTGTTTTGCTGAACTGATAGACACGTGATGTGATAGCTGGCAATACCACTCCAGCGGGTCGCTAAACCAAGGATAGGTGTCCTAGGCCAGTAAGAGATAACCCCTGCTATACTGGTTTGATTAGCTAATCAGCTAGTGCGTTCGTTGATAATAATGGGTAGTTTGAACTGATTTGACATTGATGTAATAGCCTTCTGCGCTATGAGTAAGCTTTGTTCGTTATATCTAACACAATTCTGAATGCAGTACGCAAGCACTCAAGAATAGAAGTTAATGCTTATAACCTGGTTTACCATATAACAACATATGTGCTAATTTTCGTTCAAAGTAATCTCGGCATTTTAACAGAGGTGCTATATAATTCAATGTTACTTTTGGCAGTAGTACTTATTTCTTTTGTTACGGGGGGGTGGGGGGGGTGTCCTTTTTCATTTACACAGAAGGAATTAAAAATAATCTTTTTTTAAAAAGAAACCAGGAATCTGATCTTCGTAGAAAAATTAACATCATGAGGCCCCAATACTATGCCAAATAAAAATATATATCAAGTTTCTATGCAGCTTTAATCATGTATCATTTGATATAGTCTTCCTCTGCGTCTTTGGGCTTTAACTCGAAAATAGATTATACATAAGGGTGCTTGCATTCATAAAATTTAGCGGAGTGAATGCTCTGATTTAACATAAATGTTCACAGGGTTTTTTGACTGCGTGTATAAAAATTCTCAGAAACATGGAAACAAAAAATTAGATATGATTCCAACAAGGAAGAGTACTGAAACAAACAGCAAAGTAATAAATAATATTTGGGGTTTATAGCACTTTTCATGCAGAGATTTCAAAGCACTTTTCAAGAAAATAAGTATCACCATCACAAGCAAAATAAAAATAAATAATCAGGGAAAGAAGGCATCTACTCTAGAACTATTAACAGTAAATGAAATATTAACAGTATGATGAACTCCAATGCAATCTGTAAATTAATGGAAATAATTTTATACTAGAAGCACCAGTGCTTATAACACATGCCTACTTTTCAAAGGTAATTTGGTATCCTTTGTTGGGGATAGAGAAGCACACCAGAAACGTGATTCTTGAACACTCTTAGTCAATCCCATTTTCCATCAAAAAAGAAAACACAATGTAAGTTGTCATTTATTACAAATTCTACACCAGTACTATTGTAAACTTTTAACAGAGAACTATCAACAATATGTTGTTTAGCAATACCAAATTGCTAGCACAAATACTGTGATTTACTTTCCAAGAGACTCTGGGGCAGGAGACAAGACTCTGCACAGGAATCAGGGTACAGGATAAGGGACATATTTAGAAAACATCATATATGTACTATGCTGTCATTTTATAGTCAAAACTAAAAGTAAGCCTGTCTTATACTGGCAGTATCAGTGTAACAGTAGATACAGTTATGTGGAAAATTGCCATAAGTTTTAAAAAAGAAACTATCCCCCTCAATTCTGACAAACTTTCTTGAAAAAAACAGGCACTAGTCTATTCACCCATGTATGAATTTCTAGCGAGATGTTTGTTATCAGCCTGGTTTCTGTTCTTTAAAAGAATACAGCTTAGTCAGTTATTCCCTAATGACAAAACAATTTCTGTTTTGAAAATCCCTGATCTCCCTGATCTTTTCAATAACATCTCTACACTAAACAATTCTATTTCAGTAATCAGTGTCATAGCTGGTATATACACCGTGGTATATCATTAAGAACATTCCAGTAGATACTTAGCAGGGGGGGAGGAAAAAAAGAAAGTGGAAAAAAAGAAAATAAATTCCTATTGTTTTTAATTCCTTGGGGAACTGTATAAACTATTTAGAGCTAAGGTAACATAAAAATATAGTAAGAGGAAGCAATATACTGTCCCTTTTTTTTGAGACCTTTTTGAAAAAATAAACTTGATGAGAGGGATTCTTATGCCGGTGAGGTTCCAGGTTATAAATTTGCTTCTGCAAACCCCAACTCTCAAGAACAGGCCAACAACAGAATCATGTCTCATACTGGTGTTCATCAAGCTCCATTTCCATAATATTTAGAGTTAGTATGCTTACAGAATGAGCTTACAGAATTCAGATTAGGCTGGTAGGGATGCATAATTTATTGTAAACATATTATAAAGGTATTTTATATAATGTTATAAATGTATTCCGTATAAGATATCAAAACAGCTTGCAAGTAGGATTTATCATACCAAAATATTTTTCTGGCCCAAAACACCTAGTTCCTGACATGATTGTGAAATCTCTCAAAGGACATGTTTCTTTGATTTCCTAAGTATTTCTTACTATATATTAAGAAGTCTTCAGGTTGTAATAAATTGCACTCCATATATTTCTGGAAGTGATCAACATTTTATAGTCATGGGCAACTCTGATGTCCCTTTCTTTATTAACCGTCCTTTAGAGGAGGCTAATATTTGCCTTGCTTTCTTTCCAGATTAAAAGGTCCACTGTAATAGTCTGAGAACTCTTTCTAGATTTCACTTAGGTCTTCAGTTTGCAAATTCTTCCTCAAAAAAAAGATGGTGAGGAGGAGTTGAATTTGTTGGCAAGAACCCAATCAGAAGCATCAAAGTATCGCAAAGTTTTTTCCATTGATGAAGCTATTGCAAAATGCACGTTTGAAAAGTGGACAAATTAATCATAAAACATAATCCTATAAATTTCACAAATTTAATATTAAATTAATATTAAATCTGAAACCAGGTTTAGTGAAGAACATAATGGCTTTTAATGAAAATATGAATTTAACAAACATCTAGCTGCACTGTTCAACATGGACATTTAATTAATCTTTAACACTTATATTAGCTATATTATTTTAACACCTTCTTGACCCCACATTTCAGTAATATATGCTGTCCCTGTAACAACTTTTTACAATATGTATGTAGTAATATATTTTTGCTTTAGTATGTTACTGACAGTTTGATTCTTTTTATTGTATCAGTCCTTAAGTATCAGAAAAAAAAAATGTGTAAATGCTATAAAATATTCTCAGTGAGCTTTCACTCTATTTACTTCATTAAATACTCATACTTCATTCATTTTACATCTTCGAGAATGTCTAAAATGCAGTTATTAGTATAATGGGTTTAATGATATCAACGTCCATACTGTTTTTTTAAAAAAACGGAAAGGATTTGTGCTAACTACAAGTACAAGTTTTTAATAGTGAGAGAATCCATTTTAACTGCAAAATGAAAATACCAAAATGGTCTTGATTCACAGTGTTCATGGAAGCGTATGCAGCTGAATTAATTCCTTTATACTTATGCTGAATTTTTTCATCTTTTTATTTAGGTTACACTAAGTACAAATATGAACTCTTCTTTTGTTTGATATCAATTTTTTACACATCACTAACATTACCATATGTTCATCCGTTCACATTACTTTTTTACAGAACGGTGTCAGTCTCTTTGAGCCATTATAGTATGTCATATAAACTAATATGAAGTTAATTTTTTAAAACGTTTTGCTCTCAGAAGAAAGAAGGGCAGTGATGTTTCCCTGAAAACTATTGTTAGTAGCTGATTAAGAATACTTAGTGTTTCCCATAAGAGAGAAAAAAATACATATGCCATGGTATATGTGATCCAAAACAAATATCAGTTGGCAATTATTCAAAATTTCCCATACGAAAAAATTATAGGCAAAAGATGGTTTTGGCAGGGGGGTAGAGTATTTCAGTTGTACTTATTGAACGGGGTTTCCTTTCATGATTATTTTTATTCTGACCTGTTAACTCTAAGAATACCCGAGCAAATGTGAAATATACAGCATGCATCACTCGGAGACTTTGCTGAAAGAGAAATGTAGTACAGTTGCAAAAATAAACAACCTTGTTTCTACAGCCATGAGATAAGAGAACTGATCACTAAATATAATATATGACAAATGGGGTTTTTATGTTTTCTGGCACAATTATTTATTCCTGAAAAAAAGTGTCATTTTTGTCAATCAGCACACTGCAAGCAAACTCATAAAGGAAAGTGGCTGGTCATTTCCAAAATAAACAGCCCTAGTATAATCATTCATATGTATGATCTTAAGAGCACTTTTACTTTATCCAGGGAAGACACTAATTGCTGAAAAAATATTTATAATATTTCTATTCCTCCTGAGGCCAAAATGCAAACCCTTCTGTTTTTTTGTTTTGATGCTCTTTTGTTCTGTTTTGTTTTTGTAAAATAAAATAAATTCTGTTTACTGAAATACCATATGATAAATCAGTCTTGATCTTGATGGCTCATTCAAAATATTTTCCAAGTCAGTCCCCATATGAATAAATAGTGTCTTGGATAGTAAGTACAGAGATGTAAATTAGGAGGTTTACAGCCCGCCTGCTTTACCTTGGTACTGAGCAACTCTGAGACCGTATGGCCCCGGAGAACTCTTCCCTGTGCTTTCAACAGGGCAGGCGTTACCATGAAGAACTCAGCCTTTTCTGGCTTTTTTATTTCCCGCGCAACCTTCTTTCTCATTCCTTAATTCTTTTGGTTACATTTTATAGCACTTGCTACATTAAGTTCCGTTGAACTATTTAGGAATTTATTCCTGCAGGGCATGCAAGTGTTTTGTTTCTAAACAAATGAAGAATCTGAGATCCATATGGTGATTTGCCCAAAACAATACAAGGCTGAAAGGTGGTTCCTACCCTAAGCCAACAGAATTTTAATATCATAAAGATTCTTTAAATTTTATTTAGATTGGAGATAGAATTGGTGGTTTTCACCAACTCTGTCAGGTAAGCTGACAGTAGCTTTGCATTTCCAAGCAAGATATTGTAATCTTACTGTTAGGGCACATAGATTATTTCCTCTTTGAGATTTGTTTGTTTACATTTCTTTAAAGCACTTCAGCTGTTTTGCCTATATTACTGGA